>KV454011.1:1558833-1569367 GCA_001661245.1 Pachysolen tannophilus NRRL Y-2460
ATATATATATATATAATAAAAAAAATTTCAATTTAATTTTTTTTTCTCTTCTTTTTTTTTTGCAATTCCTGAATAGAAATAAATGTCTCTCAGTTTAAAACCAATCAAATCTATAACTAATCTTTAAATTATTTTTTATAAAACTTTGAATTTCAAAATTCTAATCTATATTATCTATATATATATATATATTATATATATATATATTAATTTCTATCTGTACTTATTTTTAAAGAGATAAATTTTTCACAATTTCTTAAAATTTTTTTCTTAATTAACAAAGAGAGAAAAAAAAAAATTTTTTTTTTTTTAATTTTTTCTTACTTAATGAGATGATCTTTTGCCGGGTAAATTTTAGTTAATCGGCGGTGTAGGGTGTATAAAGTGGTGTGGGTGGTGTGGGTGGTTTGTAAAATGTCTGGTGTAGGGTGTTTTTTAATTTTTTTAGAGTCGTGTGCGTATCGCTATCAGAGTCCCAATTTGGCAATTTGGTTTATCAGCAGCAATCTCTTAGTTAAATATGAATCAATCAATCATATATATATATATAACTTTGTTGTTGTTGTTGTTTGTAATTTTTTTTTTTTTTAAAAAAAAATCATTGGCGGTAAAACCAGTTAATTGTTTTTTGTTTTTTTTCATGGGGTTTGGAGAAAAGAGCTTAAACAAGAGGTATTTGGATCTGTTATCCAAGAACCCACTATTGACTAAATCTATTACTGCTTTTATATTATCATGTTTAAATGAACAAATTGCTTCATTAATTTCTGGAGATTTAACTAGTTTTAATTTAAAAATATCACTGGATTCTACAATTAAAATTAGACATCCTTTTAGTGAGAGAGTACCACTTATGGGATTTTATGGTTTTGCAATTAATGCACCAATATCTCATTATAGTTATAAAATTTTAAATAAAATTTTTACACCACCTTTAAAAACTAAAAAGGAAAAATTATTACAAATTTTAACATCTTTATTAACTATAACACCTATTTTATCAACTTGTTTAGTTAGTTATATTGCGTTAATTAGTTTAAATCCAACACCGTTATCTTTTAAAAAAATTTTATTAATTATTAAAGAAAATGGATATAAAGGTTTGAAAAAAGAATTTTCAAGAATTTTAATTACAATTAACATTGCTTTGAAAAAATCATTATTATCAGTTTTAAAATCTTCATGGATAATTAGTCCATTGGCAATTCTTATTGCACAAAATTATCTTGATACAGAAATGTGGGTTGTTTTTTTCAACTTTGTATATTTCGTATTAGGCACATATCAGAATACAATGGTTAAATTGAAAAGAAAAGAAAACAAAACAACTCCAAAAACTTGAAATGTTAACTTAGATAAAATACATATACATATATTTATATATATATATATATATATATATATGTGACTCTATATAGACAGAAAAAACATAATAATAATAAAATTAGTTAATAAATTCAATGTATTCTTGTCGCGTTCCGAAAGTTATTGTTGAAAACGCGCTTTCCGAAAATAGGGCGCTCTGCATCGTAAAGGCAGAGCGCACTATTTTTCTGTTTTTTCTCTCTTTTTTTTGGCTGGTCTTCTCGCACCTAAATATAGGAAGAAAAAAAAAGAAAAATTTAGTACTTATTTCAAATTATTATTGTAGCCTTTAGTGGTTTCTTTTTAATTTGAATAAGATATCATTTTAATTGTTGTTAATGAATTATTTTTTTCAATAGAGGTTTATATATATATATATATTAAATATATATATATATTTGTGTTTTCTAAAGTCAGCTAGTTTGTCATTATAGTATAATAATAAAAAATTGAAAATTTAGATTTTAATTTTTTTTTTTTTTTTTTTTTTTCTTTTATATATGAGAGAGATTGATTTGAAGGATTTCGCAACAAGACAACAAATACAAACAACAAGAGATAATTAATGAAACAAAAAATAAACAATGGAGAATTTATCCATAGATCGAAGTAGCAATAGTAATAATAATAATAATAATAGTCGTGATATTGCTATGAATAGAAATGATTATTTGAAAGTGCCGGTTTCACCAAGGCATTTTTCTTCGGCTTCAAATCACTCATCGGTATATTCATCAAGTTCTTCATCACAAGTTAGTTCGACTATTGTGAGTCCACATTTTAGAAATGAAACATCGTCACCATCGCGCTTGATCAATGTTACTGATTTAAGGGAATCGATTCATGATCATACATTGGAAAATAAAATATATGATGAGATACAAGTAGCATATCGTAATAAAAAAAATAATAATGAAATTGAAATTGAAATTGGAAATGAGATTAGAAATGAGATTGGAAAGGGCGGGAAAATTGATTCAGCAAAAATGGAAAATTCATCTATTAAAATTGAAGAAGATCTTGTAGAAGATGAAGATAATGGTGATTTTGAATATGAATTAAATACAGCAGAAACTTTATTGAATAATATCCCACCATCACCACCTTCATCTCCACCAAGAGAATTATTACCTGGTAGATTATACGCGTTATATGATTTCAGTGGGCCGGACCCAAGTCATTTGACTTTACAGAAAAATGATCCAATAGAGCTTTTAAATGATGATGATAGTTATTGGTGGTTGGTTAAAAAATTGAAAAATGATGAAAATAATATACATAAAGTTGGTTTTGCACCTGCAGAAATATTAGAGACTTTTGAAGAAAGATTAGCAAGATTAAATTGTTGGAAAAATGAGCAATATGAAAAAATTGCAAAAGATAGTTTAATGATTGAAAATGAGGATGAAATTTCAACAATAATAAATGGAGAAACAGTTATAGATCTTACAAAGCATAATAATAATAATAATAATAATAATAATAATAATAATAATGATCAAATAATATCTGCTGAAATTTCAACCTCAACATCAACAAAAAAGTCAAATAATCATATGAAATCTCTTAGGAAAGTCAAATTTGTAAATTTGGAAGATTTTAGGGATCCAATTGATGAAAATGGTAGTGAAGTTTTCAGTGATATATATACAGATCATCAACCATTATTGATTCACAAGAAAAACAGATCAGCTTCTCTGATTGATGAAATCAATTTGGCAGAATTACGCGCTCTTAAGAGAAGTACATTATACGAACGTGGAGAAAGTAGAGAAGATCTTAGCTTATTACCACTGCCGCGAGTTGTAGCCGAGGGTAACGTTCATGATAATAATAATAAATACCATGATTATTCTTTTTCAGAAACAGCATTATCACTATTGCCACACCAAGATGCTGTTAATAGCATAGATGCCGATTTGCATACGGCTAAGAATAGAAACTCCATAATTTCAGTAATTTCTGATCAATCATCTTTTAATAACTTGGTTTATAACTCATTGATAGATGATAGAAATGGAGAAGAAAATCAAGAGGAATTTATAGCTCCTCCATCAATGTTTAAATTATCAAAAGAAGATTCGATTGGTTCTTTTTCACCAGATACCAGTGATTATAGTGCTTCATCACCTGGAAGTATTAACACAATTAATGCAAATAATGTAAATCATAATGATAAAAAAATGATAGGTGATGTTAATAGTACACCTCCTTTAGATTTATCTCTTGCACAAAAACTTAAAAAAGAACAGGAGAAATCTTTAAGATTTAGGCAGAAAAAACTTCAAGAAATTATTGATAAAAGAGCAAATTTACCAATATCTTCTAAAAGCGTTGATATTGCAAATAGCATACAAATGTTGGATGATTTTATAACCAACAATACCCTTAAAAATGGAAATACTGGCTATAACATATTTGATGATGATGAACAAAATGATACATGTAATACAGGAGATGAAACAGATGTTTTAATAAATAATGATCATATAATAGGATCTGGAGACGACCTGATACAAACAGAATGTTCAAACAACTCTACAATCATTGAAGAGGAAAACCTGAAAAGAAGCTCTGGTTCTGAAAAAATATGCAATAATAATTTATCTCAAACATCACCATCAATTCACCAGGAAGAAAAAGATTTATCAATGCTCTCGAATTCCTCCTACAACACAAACTTTTCCACCAGCTCCTTATTGCCTTCGAATAGCTCGGTAACTCCTGCAACAAGCTCTAGCTATATTGAAAATAATGGCGTCAACAGTAATTTCAGCAGCAAACTGGAAAATGTTGCTGAGGAAAATGTATTTGGTTTAAGTAGTCCCGAAAGTCATGAAAGTTTCACAACAAAGGATAATAACTCAAATAAAAATAAAATTGCAAACGCAAACGCAAATGAAAATGCTAATGCTAATGCTACAATCACTTCTACAGCTACTACAATTTCAAATAATACATGGCTTCCGGCATATCCCTGCGCTAATAGCAAACCTGTTGTTGATAATGATAATAATAAAAGCATGACTTTCAATGCAATATCAGAACTTGATGGCTCCACCAGTAAAAACCTGTTTCATCCACTAATATGGGAATTATTTGATCCTTTATTAAAAGAAATTGAAGAATTGATAGTTTATACAGAAAAATTTCTATGATAGAGATGAGATGCACATCTTGCTTATATTTGCTAATTTAACTATTTTTTTTTTTTTTATTACTATTATTATTATTATTTACTATTTTTTAATAATGTTTATCACATTTATAGTATCAAGGTTTTATGAGAATTTAGAATTAATTTAAAATATTTGAAGTATTTATTTTATTATTTTACATCAACTTGTAATATAGTAAGTAATCAGTAACTAATGCTAATTGTGTGATAATTGAAGTGACAGCCCATGGTCTCCGGAAAGGAGAAATTTTACTAAATATTCTCCGTTTTAATTTTACACTTCTCCGTGACGGAAAAGTTTCAGATTTTTTTTTTAAAAAAAAAAAAAAAAAAAAAAAATTTTTTAAAAAAGCCTGCAAAGGTATTTTGTCTATATGAAAGTTAACAAAATCTATATTAATACTAACACAAATCGAAAAGTAAAAAGCGTTAAAAAAAAAATTTTAAAACTAGATTGTGAAGGAATAGAAAAGAGAAAAGAGAAAAGATGTCTTGGTCTCCAGATCCTCAAGCTGTGCAGCAATTAACGCATGTGTTGGCGGGAACTCTTTCAACCAGTTCTAAAGAAAGGGCACAAGCTCAAGAAGCTTTAGATCAGGCTAGACTTTTACCTGATTTAGATAATTATTTACTTCATATTTTGGTCAATGAAAAGCAAGCAAACTCGCAAATTCGAGCTTCAGCTGGGTTATTGTTGAAGAACAATATTTTGAAAAATTTTACTAAAAAAGATCAATTATTGCAAAAACATGTTTTGGATGAAATTTTGAAAGGGATAATAGACAATGATGGTTTAGTTAGAAATATCACAGGTAATGTAATAACGTCACTTTTCTCTATGTTTGGAGTTGAATTGTGGCCGCAGGTGTTATCTCAGTTGATGGATATTGCATCGGGTGCAGCTGGCTCGATTCAATCACAAGAAGGTGCAATGAGTGCTTTATCAAAGATTTGCGAAGATTCTATAGAAAAATTGGATAAAGATTATAATGGTGAAAGACCTTTAAATTACATGATTCCTAAATTTATTGAATTAACGCAGTCTCCCTCTGCAAAAGTTAGGGCTCAGGCCATTTTGTGTATTAATCAAGGTTTTAGAGTGATGTCACAAGCATTATTAGCACATCTAAATTCATATTTATCAAGATTATTTGTCTTGGCTACAGATGAATCTCCAAGTGTTCGTCGTAATATTTGTTCAGCTTTCTCTAATATCTTGGAAACAATACCAGATAAATTATTACCACATCTCGATGGTGTTATTAATTATGCTATTCATTCTATTAATGATAATAATGAAGAAGTTTCCTTGGAAGCATGTGAATTCTTGTTAAGTTTATCTTCATCAGAAATACCTCAGAATATTATAAAACCAAAGTTACCTATGATTATATCAACTTTATTGGAAAAAATGGTTTATTCAGAAGTAGATATCTTTTTGATTGAAGAAATGGATTCAAAGAATGATGCAGATATTGAGGATAAAGATAATGATATTAAGCCACAAATGGCAAAAGGTAAAGATTCCCATAAAGTTGCAAGTAAAGACGATAAATCGAATAATAGAAATGGAGATACAGCTTTTGACGCTGATGATGATACTGAAGATGAAGAAGATGATCAGGATGGAGATTTATCCGAATGGAACTTGAGAAAATGCGCGGCTGCAACTTTAGATGTATTTGCATCTATAATACCAGAAGAAATAATGGGTATCGTATTACCTTTATTGAAAGATAGGATAACTTCCCCACAATGGCCAATTCGTGAAGCTGCTATATTGGCGTTTGGTGCTATTTCTGAAGGATGTTTAGAATTAGCAAGAGATCAATTACCTGAATTAGTCCCTTTCCTAGTTGACAGATTACAAGATAAGGAACCAAGAGTGAGACAAATAACTTGCTGGACTTTGGGTCGTTATTCACCATGGGTTTGTGGTGAAGCTCATAAAGGTGGCCAATATGCTGCCTATTTCATGCCTACATTTCAAGCTGTTATGATGTGTGCCTTGGATAATAAAAAAATTGTTCAAGAAGCAGCATGTTCTTCTTTAGCAAATTTCATAGAAGCTGGTGATTCCGAATTAATAGGTCAGCTAGTAGAACCGTTATTAACACATTTTCAAAAATGTTTTGTGAAGTATCAACGTAAAAATTTGGTAATATTGTACGATGCTGTTCAAACATTTGTGGAGAAAACTGGAGATAAATTGTCAAACAATGATAAATTTATTGAAGTCTTACTTCCACCATTAATTGAAAAATGGCATTCATTGGCGGATGATGATAAAGACTTATGGCCATTGCTTGAATGTATGTCTTCTGTTGCAGCGTCATTAGGAGAATCTTTTGCTCCTTATGGAATGCCTGTCTATGATAGAGCATTTAAAATTTTAGCCAATTGCGTTGAACAGGAAAAATTATGTCATTCTAATCCTTTAATAGATTACCCAGAAAAAGATTTCATGGTTACTTCAATTGACTTAATAGATGGTTTAGTTCAGGGTTTGAAATTACACAGTGGTAGATTAATTTTACAAAATGATCAAAAATCATCAGTTCCCTTGATGCAATTATTATTATCATGTTTTGAAGATCCTACTGATGACGTTCGACAATCTGCATATGCATTGTTAGGAGATTTGGCTATATTTAATTTGGAAGAAATCGTTAGGCCGTATTTGCATTTAATCATTATTTCCATTGGAAATGAAATAAGCAATAGGAGTTTTAATTCATCTGCAGTGGTTAATAATGCAACATGGGCATTAGGAGAAATCGCATTAAGACTTTCATCACAGGATTTGCAACCATATTTGTCAAATTTAGTAGCAGTCCTACTACCTTTATTAAACTCAACGGATGTTCAATCAACAGTATTAGAAAATGCAGCTATAACCATCGGAAGAATAGGTATATCTTCACCTCAACATTTATCACAATATTTATCTGAATTTTTATCAACTTGGTCAGCTCATATGAAATACCTAGAGGAGAATGATGAAAAAGATACAGCATTTAGAGGCATGTGCAATATAATTGGTTCGAACCCAACAAATTTTTTAAGTAATGCCTCTAGCGCAAGTGGGAAAAGTTCATTAAGTAAATTTCTTGAGTGTATTGCCTATTATGAATATCCTTCAGATGAATTGAGCAGAATTTTTGTTGGCTTATTGAATGGATATAAGTCCACATTAGGTGATTCTTTTGAACGGGAAATTCTCAGCTATATGGATGGTGAGTCCAGAGAAATCTTAAAGATTAGATACGGCATTTGATTAGGTAAATACATTATAAAACAACAAGAAAAATCAAAAAAGAAAGAAAAATCAAAAATTGGGCTTGAAAAAAATGGTTTCTGCAAAATTTCTTTGCTTGTTTCCTACCTAATGAATAATAGTAAACATGAATTTATATTTTTATTATCTTAAATATTACAATCTGCATTAATATATGTATAGTTACATACTGTATATTCTAATAAAATATTACCAACTTTGCTTCGGAATCCCAAGGCTTTTTTTATTTTTTATTTTTTTTTTCTTTTTGGTCCTGCTTTAAAAAGTTCTAGGTTCCAACAATAGCTGACCCATTGAAACTTTTGAATGACCATTTTGAAATGAATATACTGAGTTACCTCTAACAATAGTTTCCATTACTCTTCCAGTGAATTCAACACCATCAAAAGGAGTTAATTTATTTTTGAAAAAAGTCAGTTTATTAGAAACTGTGTATACAGCATTCGGGTCAAATATTGCAAAATCTGCATCCATACCTTCTTCAATTTTACCTTTTCTTTGTGATAACCCAACTTGTCTTGCTGTATTTTCCGAAGTCCATTTTGAGATTTCTATTAATGAAACTGGTGGATCTTGCTTTGAACCTTCAGTCCATAATATTGGTAAACCAAACCCAACTGAAGCAATTCCACCCCATGCTGTGAAAAAATCACCTTTTTCCAACCCTTTTAACTCCCTAGTACATGGGGAATGATCTGAAACTACTGTTGAAATAATACCAGATCTTAATGCTTTCCAAAGCAATTTCCTATTAGATTCAGTTCTAATTGGAGGACAACATTTGAATTGTGTCTTACAATTTGCTATATTTTCAGCTGCTAATGATAGATAGTGGAAACAAGTTTCAACTGATAATTTTAAACCTTTTTCCTGTGCTGCTTTAATCAAAGGTACAGCTTCATGAGTTGCCAAATGGACTATATGCAATGGTACAGATGTTTCCTTAGAAGCACAAGAGATAATTTCCGAAATGGCTTTGACTTCAAAACTATCAGGTCTAGAAGCCAAAAATGAAGAATAAGAAGTTGGATCAATTGAATCAAAATCATTCAGAATTTTTTCGTCAATATGATTTTTGCATTTATTGGAAATTTCTTGAAGACCAGGATCCGTTACCGGTTGCATTTCCAGATGGAACATCAACAACGTTGATTCTCCCTTAACTTTTTGCATAGCTTTATTAATATATGTTGGTGTAATTGCAGGAAATTCATCTACTCCCGATTCAATTAAAAACCCTTTGAAACCTCTTACACCTGCTTTTATCAATGGAATCAAATCATCCAAATTATCAGGAACTAAACCTCCCCAAAACCCTGTATCAACCCAAGTTTTATTTTTAGCGGCTTCCAATTTAATGTTAAAGTTTTTAATATTGGTTGATGGTGGAATTGCATTTAAAGGCATATCAATAACTGTAGTGACACCACCACTTGCAGCAGCTTTTGTACCAGATTCAAAACCTTCCCAATCTGTTCTACCAGGTTCATTCAAATGAACATGGGCATCAACTAAGCCTGGCATTATCACGTATGGAGCCAAATTACGGTAATCGTCAGGAAAAACACCAAACTTTGCTAAAATAGAATCATCTTGAGATAGTACTTCACCTTTAACAATATGTAAAATTTTACCATTTTTTGATGAAAAAATTATAGTAGCCAGAATAACGTTACCATCTATAACAACTTTAGTAGATGAAATTGCATATGACATGATGACCTTATCTATAATCCCAAACAAACAAGACCTTATAAACCACCACCAACCTTTTCGTTTTTTTATTATTCAAATCAATCGTTGAAATTTTTTGAATATGGATAGATAGTATGGTATTTTAAAACTATTTTTTTGGAAAACGGTTTCTCGGTTATATCCGCTCTTTTCAGAATTCCGGGCCATTTATCAAGTTTGGTATTATACATATTGATTGTACTAAAGAGAGAAAGAGAGATAATGATTTCTCACAAACCAAGATTAATTGATAACATTGTTAGTTTTCATGTGGTAAGAACTAGTATTAAGAAAAACAACACCTCTAATATTATAACTTTATTTTCCAAGTTCTACTATATGATCTTTCTTGTTTTTATTTTTTTGGCTATGAGAAGAAAGTAAAATTAAATGGAGCGCGCACTCATATAGTTATGAAGGAACACAAGGATGAACAGCATAGATATAGATTTTTTTTTCACATTGCTTTTATTGTTCATGTTGACTGGTCAAAAAGATAGTTTTTGAACTCATTTTCTTGTGCATTCTGAATTTACATGCTAAAATTAGTATTTAGTGTAGAAATAATATTAGTAATTAGTAAAAAGATCCACAGTTCTTAACTAGGTAAGATAAATAGTTGAGACTAAAAATATTAGAATCTATCATAGATAAATGTGATTTTATTCTTGGTTCAACTCTGATTCCAAGGAAAGACAAGAAAGAATTCGGGGAACCAGATAGACTATATTCTTGATCTTGGAAAAAGGTTTTGTCCAAAGACCATAAATAAAAGAAAAGAAAAGACAAAAAAANAAAAAAAAAAAAAAGAAACCCTCCTCCACCGGTTTTCAACGAATTTAACAATCAATCTGCAAACAGCAATCCGTGTCAAGATAACATTATACTTTGTTTGTTCTTCTTTTCCATGTAATTAATTCATGTATGAATGAATGTATTTATGTGGTGCACAATTATGC
>KV454011.1:1569693-1631694 GCA_001661245.1 Pachysolen tannophilus NRRL Y-2460
AAAGAACCCTCCTCCACCGGTTTTCAACGAATTTAACAATCAATCTGCAAACAGCAATCCGTGTCAAGATAACATTATACTTTGTTTGTTCTTCTTTTCCATGTAATTAATTCATGTATGAATGAATGTATTTATGTGGTGCACAATTATGCTATACATATTATTGACATAGAATTGCTTTATCGAATAGCGCGGCGCAAGTTGAAGTTAAGTTTTTTCTTTTTTACTTTTTTTCTTTTTTCTTTATTTTTATTAATCCTATTTTTACTATAACTACAAGATTGATTAGTTTTGAAAAAAATTGAATATTGAATAGAGAATGTGATATCAGAGTAATCATTCATGATTAATGAAAAAATTTGCAAAAAAATTTCATTCTCCAGTGTATCAGAAAGCAAATTTTAGGTATATAAATATTTATATATATATAATTGCCTTTGTTTGAATTTTATCCCGAGCGAGCATTATATTTTCTTTTTTTTTTTTTTTTTCTCTTCTAGTTTAAGTCTGAACGTCACTACACATAAGAGAAGCTTGCTCTACACCAAGTAGCTTTGGTTTACTAAATTCGTTCACTTGACTTATGTATTGCACATCGATTGATTATTGGGATCAGCAATAGTGGGTAACATTAAACCGTATTACAAAGCCTTAAAAATAGAAAAATAAAAATAAAAAAAAAACAAATTGTCTGTAAAATTTTGGAAAAATCAAAAATTAGATATTGTTACTGATACTTTTATTAAAAGAATCAGTAAGCTGATACATATCGGTATCCTTAATTATTAGATAAAAGGGATCAATTTCTATTAGAAAAATCGTTAGATTATTTTTTTGGTTTTTTTGATTTTTGTGATTTTTTGTTCTTCGGGATTCATACATAGTTTGAAGCCAAAAATGCAACTTTTACTACTGCATGTAGTCGATACAAAAATTAGTGTTGATGTTTCACGCTTCAGACATTAGTTGAATTTTTTTTTTTTTTTTTTAGGGGAGGCGGTGAATAACGAAAAGACATATTTGTATGACCCATTAATAGAGTTAAGTATCCCATTAATATTTTTTCATTTGGGAAACAATAAACGGGGTTTTAATTCAACAATAAAGTTAAATAGTTTCTCATTAGACTTGAATGAATTATCTTTCCTATTTATAAAAGAGATATAATTCTTAGTCATGCAAGGTTAAATACAATTAGTTCCCAAGCTCAATTCAATAATTTTTTTTTAAAGTTTATGGATTTTTTAGTAACTTGTAATTATGCTTTGAAAAGGAAAATACACATCAAATAAATTGATTGAGAGTTGTTGAAAGATATATGCTATACTTTAAAAAAAAAAATTGATTTCTCTGTATCTTTTTGAGACACCAACAACAAGAACAATAGATGAAAAGCCTACAAAATATTGGCAACATCTTTCTGCAAGATATATTCAAAAATAAAGAAAACTTTTCGTGAATATATTTTATGAATTAAAAGGAAATCTTAATGTACATGTTATGTAAGCTTACTAATAACTAACAACAACCTGTTTTATTCATCATCATCATCATCACATATATATATATATATATTTATACTGAAAATAAAGGGGGAAGGAGAAGAGAAAGAAGGGGGAGGAGGGGTGTTATTACAAGTAAAATATTGTTGAGAATTGAAATAAAGAAGAAAAAAAAAAATTTCCCAATTCTTTCAAGCATATTAGACTAAATAATTTCGATCAAAATTCAAGATTTATTCAGCTTAGCTCAAGATACAATTTAAAATTATTTCACTAAGGACAAATTGTTAATTGTTAAATGTAAGAAAAAAAAAAATTAGTATCTCAATGAATGCAATGAATAAAATGAATAGCAGAAGAAGGAAGGAAGGAAGGAAAGAAGGAAGGAAAAAAAAAATAAAAAAGATCAAATGAATAAAGAAATAATATGTAGTCATCAGTGCAAAGTACAGTGTAACACCACAGCGCAATGTATTAAAAAGTATCTAATAATAAAAGTACATGAAATAGGCTGGATAGCTGCATCAAAGACTTCAGTTTTTTTGTCAAAAAGAGTAAAAAGAAAAAAAAAAAAGAAAAAAGAAAGAGAGAACAACTCTAGATCTCACTTTTCAATTAGAGTGAATTTTCCAATTGATGATGATAGTAATTCGGAGTTTGACAACTTTTTTCAACCAAGTAATAGTAATAGTAATAGTAATAGTAATAGTATACAAGATTTCAGAACAAGGCCAAAAAAAGAAAAAAGAAAAGAAAAAGAAATCTAACTGTAAAAAAGTTCAAATTCCCGATAAATTTTTTTTTTTTTTTCTTTCTTTTTTTCCTTGAATAATTCTCGTCAAAAGCTGGAACTTCAAAGATATTATTTACCAGGGAAATCTGTTGGAATTTCAAGTTTACGCAGGACTTTTCTTTAAAAAAGTTGGAAGCCGAGTCCCGTAATCGCAGATATGCAGAAAGAGCAGAGATGAGGCTAATTGTTTATATATAACCGTTGCCGTACTTGTCTCTCCTTTTAAATAAAAAAAAAGATCTTCTATAATTTCTGTAGGAATTTAAGAGTTCAAGTAAGTATTTATGTTTCGTAAAACAATTTACACAGATTATACCTTGATTGATTACATTTTAAATCTCAAAATGTGATACATAATAATAATAATATTTTTTTTTTTTCCCGAAGGAATTGAGATGTACATACATATATCGTGTATTAGTGTTTGTTGAAGACAGACAAAAAGAAAGATAAATAAATAAAAATTACATCTCATAAACACTGGACCAAAATAGAAAAACCAAAACTGGCTTTCAAGCATATTTATTGATTTATCCAAAAACAGGGCGTAAAAAAAAAATTTTTTTTTTTTTATTTTTTTTTTACTTGTTTGTTTGTTTGTTTACATACAATCAATACTTTTCAACATGAGGAAAGAAAAAAAAAAAAATAAAATCAGTCACAAGAAAGAGAGAAGATTCACACACACACACACACATATACATTCAAACATATACTCAAACATATACACTGAGTCACTAGTAAACTTTTTGGGGGTGATGTTCCGCAGATGTCATTAAAATTCCGATTGGTCCTAGTTTTCAATTCCAACAATTCTGTCTCAGAGTCTTTTTCTTGGGAAAAAAAAAAAAATAGGAGTTAGTACTCCGTAGGTACATGGCAGGCAGTATTCAGCAATAAATCAGCAACAATCAGCACAAGCATTCAGAACAGCATAAATCAGCTTTTTTTTTTTTTTTTGAACTCAATTCGTGCTTTTTAAGTTGCCTAGATCTTATTGTAGGGGGACAATCTCGAAATTAAACTCCTGTCAGCAAGTAACCCGTTCTGAAAAAAGAAAGAAAAAAAAAAAAAGTAATTATTATATGTACTGTGTTCTGCTGATGTCAACCTCAGTCAACCTCAACCACAACCACAACAATAACAATAACAATAGCCTATATGCTTCAGCGCATTTTTGTAATTATAATAAAAAGACGAGGATTCAAAGTGACAGATAGATTTTTTTTTTTTTTTTTTTTTGCTTTCCTGATAGGTTCCATTCAGTTCCTACTGATATTTAGGATGCACACTTATCTTAAAAGTCTTTTTTTCTTTTTTCTTTTTTTGCTTTCTTTCTTTGTTTTTGCTTGGACAATATTAGGGGACAAATAATCTCAGAATGCCGCAAATACTACTTCAAAGGTAAATAAATAAATACGTACGTAAATTTTATCTACATTTATTCGCAGATTGGAATTATTTTTACGTATATTTTTCCTTTCTTTGAGGACGGAAAATGACAACAAAAAAATATATTCAACCAAAGGTTAAGATACTGTTGCTGAAAATGAGCAAATATCAAAACTGCTGATTAGCCAAAGTGGGAGCAAAAAAAAAAAAAATAAAATAAAAAATAAAAAAATAAAATAAAAAATATACAACTACTCCTGGATTCTCACTAATGTCTGTCTGTGTATACTATACTATGTATATATACAGATTTTAGTATAAGAATAATAAAAAGAGAGAAAGAAAGTGCTTCATTCGGAACAATTTTATTTTCTCAGAATTTCAGAATTTCAGAATCTCAGTTAAAAAAAAAAAAAAAAAAAACAAAAGAAAACAAAGATAAATAATAATTAAAGTTTAACTCTATTTTCATGCTTCAGGACTTATAAGATTATAGTTAGCATAACCTTAATACCCACTATGAAAGAGGAAGACATTATGTACCCTAAAATGGATAGTGATATTGAGTGATCTAACTTGATCTAATATTTATTTACACATTAAGTTTACTATCGACAAATAAATAAAAATAAAAAAAAAAAATTTTTTTTTTTTTAAAAACATGCCGTTTCTTATATATTGTACACGTATTCAAAACATTGCTTTAACCTCGGAAAATAACCATTTTCATTGCTCCCAAGATCAGTCGTTTTATTGCGAGAAAAAAAACCAAAAAAAATTTAATAATACTACTAATATTTGATACCCTCCATGTACGTATGTATGCATCTTCAAGACTCCTACCTTTACAGCTGCTGGAAATGTAAAATTACTTGCATATGGTACTAATGTATTTCTGCATACTTTACTTTAGAGTTGAACTTTAATTTATTTCTTCTTTTTCTTCTTTCTCTATTTTTGCAGGATCGAAATATGTTATTTTTTAAAATTAAAAAAAAATGTCTCTCTTAACAACGTTAGCTACGGTGTATTTTTTCTTCTTCAAGAGAATCTCTTTGGAGTAGAAAAATTATATAAACTTTCTTTTGTTTTAATATTTACTAACACAATTTTGATTTTTTGAAATATAATCTTTACTCCTTTCTGTTGTTCTTGTTCTTTTTCTTTTTTTCTTTTTCTCTTTTTCTCTTTTTCTCTTTTTTTTTTTTTTTTCTTTTTTTCTTTTTTTCTTTTCTCTCTTTCTTTCTTGTTTTTCCATTTCTTTAGTTTCTTTTAAAAAATTATTATATTATATGTCAAGAGAACACACGGGAATTCATTCATGTCTTTTTTATGTATTTTTTCTATTTATATAAACAATTATTCTGTCTCCTCTTGTTAGTTACTTGTATATAAAAGATCAACAACAACACACAGAGAAATGTCAGACAATAATCCAGCTTCTTATAGCGATCGCAAGAACCTTCAGACAAATCCACAGACAAGCAATGTTTTCCCTTTCCAAGGGGGACCTCAGCAGCATCCACAAGCTCAATTGCTTCAACAATCTCAGCAATCTCAACAACAACAGCAGCAACAGCAGCAGCAACAACAACAACAGCAACTGGAACAACAATTTGTCAATACAAGTATGAATTTAGTACCGGGGGGTCTGATAACTTCAAATGTGCAGCAAATAAACCAGCTGCCTCAAGTAATTTCTCCCACAATTCATTATGAACAGCGTCAGCAACATCGACAACAACATCAACAACAACATCAGCAGAGATTTCTGCCTGTGTTGACTGAAGAAGCACCACCCATGGGATTAACAACGGGACTGGCAGCTGGACTGACGGTCCCTCTGCCCGTGAAGCATTCAATTGTAAAATTGGCTAGAAGAAAAAGGGGTACCGCTAGAAGAAGTTCCTCTTCTTTACAACAAATAAAACCAACTCCTTCAAAACCTCAAGGACGACCTTTGGCACTGCAAACAAAAATAAGATTAACTTTAGCTCCTTCATTGACTGCATTGTACGATTTATTGATTTCAGATCCAATTAAAAAACCTGTAAGAGTTTTAAAACATGGTATTTATGGTATAGAAGCAACAAATAAAGAATTGGAATTAGCAATTAGTCCAACAGAAACTCAACCATCACTTATTGTTAAACAAGTGATATTCATTGATAATAATTTATATAGACCTGAATTTGATAGTCAACAAAGTTCTAGTATTCCAACTTTTACTTCAATCGATGATGCAATATATTCTTTGTATGGAATTTCTGAATATTCCTTATTAAGAGTTACAAGAGCAGCAGCTACTGAACCTGGAGGAGCTGTTTTATTAAAAGTTGAAACTGCAATGCCCGGTGATATTCATTTAAACGATGACGAATTTGATGATGTTCTCTTTACAGAAAATAATAATAGTCCAACTATCGATACACTCTTGGGGAAACCCGGTGATAGACCTACAACTACTTTTCTTAAAAAAAAAGTAGCAAGACCAAGATATAAATCAGATATGAGAATTTATTTTTTACCAAGGGCAACAAAAGCTGTATTATATATAGAAGCTCGAATGCTTCAACGTGATCTTTTAAAAGGTATTTTAGATTTTGAAAAAGATGATAGGGCAATACTATGTGCATTTGAGTATGAAATAGTTTTAGACGAATTTAAAAGTCAAAGAGAATTAATTAGGCAACAAAAATTAGCAGTTGAATCATCACTTGGTAATAGAACTAATCCATTCGCAAATGTCCTTCCGCAGAATACATTAAGTTCCACATCACTGGCATTAACTCCAATCCCTTTTCAACAACAACAGCAACAACAGCAGATGTATTCCAATGCTCCAAGTAGTTCGACCGGTTCTTTAGCATCCTTCAACTTACCCAATCAGCAATTAGCTCAATTTGGTAATAATAATAATAATGCTATTAGTATTGAACAACAACAACAACAACAACAACTGCTGCTGCTGCCACAATATTCACCTTCACTTTCTCAAGGACCTTCTGAGACCTATCCAATTTTAGAGCCGGGCCAAACACATTTCAGAAGTAATTCCGAAGAACGACAGCGGGTGCCTTTCATGAGACAAGTTCCACATCTTGCAATGCTTCTGCCACACCAGCAGCAGTTTGCTCAACAATACCTGCCACAACAATTTTACTTTCAGCCGCAACATCCTCAAACTCAACCCCAAACGCAAACCCAGAACCAGCAGCAACTACAACTACAACTGCAACTGCTGCTGCTGCTGCTGCTGCAACAACAACAACAGCAACAAACTTATGTACAACAGTACTATCAACAACAACAACAACAACAACAACAACATTCAATCTCCCAACCTCAACAACAATTTACATCTACACCATTAATGATTCCCCCTCCACAATCGTTTAATCCTCCTACAATGCCTGCTACAAGTTCAGGTTCAGCTGCTATGACCTCGGCAGAAGGCAACCAGGGAAGCACAACCGGTGACACTACCTATTTGCCCTCCCAACAATCGTTATATATTAATACCAACCCTCCTGGTACTGTATTTCCACCTAATCAAGATTTTTCTACAGATTCATCATCTTCATCCCCACATTTCAAAAAATAACCAATTCGCTTTGTCATTTTTGACTCGCGAACTCAATCACTTATTATTATTAAAAAAATACATTCAAAAGAAAATTAAATTACCTACTGTTTTTACGCTACTATAGAATTGTACTTTTATATTTACATTACATTTGGACGACCACTAACCTTATATTAATTAATTAGTTAATCTTTTTTTTTTTTTTTTTTTTTTTTTTTTTAATTCATTTCATTTCATGAAAACCATTCTTTCTTTCTTCAATATGTTCTATTGTGGGCTTTCATTATTTTGCATTAAACTTATGACCAGTGAAGTAAAAAAGCTTTTTAATTTTTTTTTTAATTTTTTTAATTATTTAATTTTTTAATTATTTTCATTTTTTTATTTATTTCTACTTCCTGTGTGTTCCTATGCAGACTTTTATGAAGGCATCAGGACTACATTAATGAGAAGAGGTAACCAGAGATATAGATTAAACCAAGGAAACCTCTCAGAACCGTGTGTACAAGCTTTCTTCTTAGTTGCGGGAACTCACAAAAAAAGCATTTAATTAGATTTATAAAACGCATAGATAAGAACAGAATCAAACAAACAAACAAACAAATAAACGAACAAACAAACAAAAAAAAAAACTACAACAACCAATCAACCAACCAATTAACCAACCAAACAATATTAATTAAAACTAGATCCTAGAACCTTACTAATGTACACTGTACTGTTATGCCTTCTCTGTTCAACTTTCAAATCATCTGCTCTGAAGCATAAAAAGGTTCAAAGACTGCAACATTTACCGGCCAGCAAACGTCGCCAGCGGAATGTGTTTCCTGATTAGGAATGTTGAATTCTCATCGGAAAATTTTGCAAAAAGGCAGCAGAATGAGAAAAATGGAAAGATGAGAAGATGGAAAGATGAGATAGTTCAGTGATGAGAAGATATAATATTGGAATGAAGGCATTGGAAAGTAACGAAAGTAAACGGTAGTTTTTTTTTNNNNTTTTTTTTTTTTCGTCTTTTTCTTGGTTTTTCCCGAGTAATGGATTTTTTTGTTGATAAGAGTTAATGACCGAAGTAGTAATTGTAATTGTTTTAACGAGAGTGTGAATTTTTTCTTTTTTTTTTGGAAAATGGAGGCAGCAGAAGTTTTATACGAAAATGGTAAATCTGAAGGTCTCTTGTATTTGAAAGAAGAAGATAGGATCAGATTAACTGTGAGAAAATTGGTTGTATCATTGACTAATGGGGAAGGAAAGAAGAATAAGAAAAGAAAGTTTGTGCCCAATTTTTTATCTAGTCGAAGAAGACAAGATAAGAAGTATACGATAGATATTGAAGCTAATGATAATTTTCAAAAAATTGTTAATGATGTTAATATTGAAGTTAATCCGGGGGAAATAGTAGCTATACTTGGAGCTTCTGGTTCTGGAAAGACAACACTTTTAAATACTTTATCACAAAGGGTGACTTCAAATGCTTCATTTCAGTTTAGAGGTATGATTAAATATAATTCTACTTCAAAAATTGAAAATATTCGTTATTCTTATATGTTACAATCAGATTTTTTTTTACCTAATTTAACAGTTTTAGAAACTTTACAATTTGCTGCTGATTTAAAATTACCAAAAAATTTTTCAAAACAAGATAAAAAATTATTAATAAATACCATTATTGATCAGTTAGGATTATCAAGAATTCAAAATTCTATGATTTTAAGTAATTCAGGAACTACAAATTTATCTGGAGGTGAACAAAGATTAGTTAGTTTAGCATTACAATTATTGAATAAACCTGGTTTATTATTCTTGGATGAACCTACAACTGGGTTGGATTCAACTAGTTCATATCGATTACTTTCTGTTTTACATACCTTGGCAAAGAGTCTTGGAATATCCATCATATTAACTATACATCAGCCAAGATATGAAATTTTAGAGAAATTAGATAAATTGACAATTTTAGCAAAAGGTGGGAATGTTATTTATTATGGGAAAGTTGAAAGTTCTATTGAATATTTCGCTCAATTAGGCTATGAATGTCCTTCTTATACAAATCTAACTGACTTTATTCTTGATTTATCGGTTAAAGATGTATCATCAGAGGAACTGGAATTAAAAAGTTCTTTAAGAGTTGAAAGATTAATTCAAAAATGGAAATCATATGAAAATTTGGTCTTAAATAATAATAATAATAATAATAATAATAATAATGATAATATAACTTACGTTGATACTTTTTGCAATAAAGATGAAAATAATGTTAAACAGTCATCAAAAAATAAAATAAGCATATGGAAAGAAATTAAAGTGTTGACAAAGAGAACATTTATCTTATCTGTGAGAGATACATACTCTTTGTCAATGTTACTTGGAAGTATAATTGTTATGGCCTTTGCATGTGGATGGTTATTTTACAAACCTACTCCAGATATTGCAGGTATAAGAACTATAGAATCACAATTATATGTCATGCAAGAAGTTGTTGGTTTTGTACCGTTATTTTTTGAAATATCAAGGTTATGCAGTGCAGATGGGAAAGCTTTTTATAGAGAAAAGAATGAAGGTATCATATCCGTTTTTGGATGGCTAGTAAGCCGAAGAATTGCAAAATTTTTTGTTGAAGACTTTGCTATTTCTTTAATTTTTAGTGTAATTTCATATTTTATGTGGGGGCTAAGAACTGAAGGTAGCGCTTCTTATTTTTTGATATTTTTTTCTAATGCTTTATTGGTTAACTTAACAGGTATGACATGTGCCATGTTATGCTTTGCATTGGGTACCGATTTCTCAACCGCAAGTTTGGTTTCTAATTTATTTTACCAATTGCAAAATAATGGTGGTGGGTTTTTCGTCAATTCCAAGTCAATGCCAGTTTACGTTAGATGGGTGAAATATATATCTTACTTCTGGTATAGTTATGGAGCTCTAGCTTCTAACCAGTTTTCTAATTGGAGAGGTGATTGCATAGGAACGGATGAAGAATGTTTAGAATACACTGGTGAATATATTTTGAAAACTTTGGGCTTTTCGGAAAATTTTATAAAATTACCAATTTCCATTCTTGTTGCGTGGTGCTTTTGTTTTTACCTGGCTGCTGGAATAATTTTAAAGTATAAGAATACTGATGTTACTATGTCAAAACCAAAAGTCAGTAAATTGATTAAGATGAAGTCAGGACCAAATGAGAAAGAGGAAACAATTACCCAAGAGCATCTCACAAATGGTATAAATGGAATAGATATTACTCTCAAAGATATCCAGTTATGGGTAATGCCTAAGACTTTTCAATTTGGAATATTCACAATCTTATACGAATGGGCTATTGATAAATTTTTCAAAAAGAAAAATGTTACAACTATAGAAAAGCTTGAGAAGAAAAAAAATTCAAAAAAATTGTTAAATAATATTTCAGCATCTTTTAAATCTGGAAAGGTCAATGCTATATTAGGGCCTTCAGGAAGTGGGAAATCAACTTTGCTAAATCTTTTGGCAGGAAGATTATCAAAGAATTACAATTTCATAAGTTCAGGTGAATTTTTCATAAATAATGCTCCGTTGAAACAAGGTACTTCGTTTGGAAAATTTTGTTCCTACGTTTTACAACATGATACACATTTAATACCAAATTTAACAGTTAAAGAGACATTATATTTTCAAGCTAAGTTGAGGTTACCAAAGGAATTGAAGGATGACGATACTAAGTTAAACAATATAGTTGATGATTTGATCAATAAAATTGGATTAAAAGATTGCGAAAACATTTTAATTGGAGATGAATTGAACAAAGGATTAAGTGGTGGAGAGAAAAAACGTGTTTCGATAGCAATCCAATTATTGGATAAAAGTAGGATTTTATTATTGGATGAACCAACATCAGGCCTAGATTCATTTACTGCTTCTCAAATTCTTGAATTGTTGAATCAATTGGCTACTGAAGATAATAAAACTATTATATTAACGATACATCAACCTAAAGCAGAGTTATTCAATCATTTTGGGAATATCTTGTTATTAAGCAGAGGTGGGAATGTTGTTTATAATGATAATATAAAAGAAATCTCCACTTATTTCCAAAATTTGGGATTTGAGTGTCCAAAGATGGTCAATATTGCCGATTTTGTGTTGGATTTAGTTTCACAAAATGTTGATGAGGATTTGAAAACTTCAAATGATAGAGTTAAAAAGTTGATAAACTCATGGTCTGAAAAACAAAATAACAAAGTTGTTAATTCTTTAAATACTTCTGGTGAATATCAAGAATTATCTAATTTGATTATAAGGAAATCAAAGTCAAGTTTTACAGACTGTTTCGTAACCGTGACCAAAAGACAAATGTTGACCATGTTTAGAAACCCTAACGTGATTTTTTGTAGAGTTATTCAAGTATTAGGACTTGGTGTTCTTCAAGCATTGTTCTTCAGTCCTTTGAGTAATTCAGCTGATAGTATTTCCAATAGATTGGGGTTGATTCAAGAAGTAATGAATTTATATTATGTGGGATTCATCAACAATGTCACCTTATATCCAACTGAAAAAAATTATTTTTACTCAGATTATACAGATCAAATTTACGATATAGAAGCATTTTTCTTTGCTTACCTTTCAGTGGAACTACCTTCAGAGATCTTAACAAGTGCAGTATTTGCAGTATTGGTTTCCATCGTGCCTGGTTTGCCAAGAACTGCTGAAATGTATTTCACCACTTTTTACGTCTCATTCATATGCATCAACACTGGAGAATCTCTAGGAATCATAATCAATACATGTTTTGATAAGTTGGAAATTGCAGTCAACGTCTTGGCAAATATCATGATTGTTGTTATCTTCATGGCCGGTACGATGTCGTTAACCCTGCCGAAATTTTTCAAAGCTTGGAACTACATAAGCCCGTTGAAGTATTCAGTTGGAAGCGTCTCCAAATTAGCATTTGAAAACCAAGAGTTTGTTTGTGAGGTTGGTGACTCCTGTAGCTTACACACCGGTAACGCTGTCTTGCAATACTACGGGTTGAATTGTGATTACAAGACTTTCATGGGTGCTTTAGCAGTAGTACTTGTAGCCTACAGAATCCTCAGTTATTTATCACTATGTTTGAAACTTAGAATGAGTAGATAGATTGACTATACAGCAATAAAAACAATCACCACTCGCATATATACCTTTGTTCTACTCGTAGATATAGATAGATCTCGTAGATGAATCACATACCTTTCCTCTCTCTATTCTGGACAAGATGAGCAATTTCTAAGAGGTTTGGCAGACCGCGATAAAACCCGATAAGGCAAAGGAATTAAATATAAATCAGAAAAGGTTTATATTTATTACCATAATATAAAAAGCAAGAACTAACAAAGAATTTATCTAATTTAATCCATCTTTGAATATAGCAGGCGTATCTACATTGAATTGAGTCATCAGTGAATAAAGGAAATAGAATTAGAAGAGAGAAAAAAAAAAGGAAAAAAAAGACATGGCTGAAGTTAATAGATATTGCTTATTATTTTTGCTTTTTGTTTCAACTATTGTTGCGCTTCCCTTTAATGTTATAAGTCCTTTTCTTAAGGAGGTAGCAGCAGCTTTACCAGGTGAAAAGCCTGTTCCAGGTGATTCTCCAGTATCTATTTGTGATTCTGATCAAGCTCAGATTTTGTCTTTGACTTCATTAGTGATTTCTCCAAATCCTCCTGTTAGAAACCTGAATTTAACGATAAGCGCTCTTGGTGTCTTAGATAAGACTATTGAAGATGGCGCTTACGTTGAGGTTGATGTTAGATACGGTTATATTAAGTTATTGCACCAAATCTTTGATATCTGTGAAGAAATCCAACAAGTCAATATGACTTGTCCAATTGAGAAAGGTGAACATGATATTACAAAAGAAGTTGAAATTCCAAATGAGGTTCCTCCAGGTAAATATGTCGTTTACGCTAGAGCTTATACAAAAGATGACGAATTTATCGCTTGCATTACTGGTACTGTTGAGTTCCCTATCCAAAACGGAATCTTTGGCTTTTAATGAAACTTAATATTACATTATGTACTTTTTTTCTTCTTTCTTTTTTTTTTTTTTTTATTATTATTATTATTGAATTATTTGAATTATTTGAAAGTTATTGATTATTTTCTACAAATTATTTTAGTTGCTAGAAGTACCAAGACCTTATGTCTCCATGTGTGTATTTCCTTTCCCCTTTTCTGATAGCCGAATCATCCATCAATGTAAAAAAAAAATGCTTATAATTAATTATATTGAGCTGTAAAATTATAAATAATGCTTTAAAAACTAAAAAGTTTCAACCACAACTGTATTTTCCGTTCTTGAAGAATTCGTACCCATAAGTGGATTCAACGATTCATCTTGTTTATTGTTATTATTAGAGTTATTATTGTTATCATTTATCAGTATGTCCTGTAAAGACTCAATCTCTTGATAATTTGAACTGTCATTGGCAACACCTCCTTGTAAAAATTTAGTTGGATTCAGCAAATCATTTTCAATTATTGAATTATAAATTGCTATTCTTTTCTTAATTTTTTTTAATTGAAATTTAATTGGTAAAAACGGTATATAACCATGTTTTTCCAGATATAATTTTGTCTTTAATACAATTATTACAAAAAGCCAATACAGGTTATAACTTATTACCGAACCATATGTTGCTGAATTGGTCCAACCTAAGAGTGCATTAAATAACATCCATCCACCATCAGTTAACCCATTACAACAATTGACATGCCAAATCGAATTCACAATATCATAAGATCCTGGTCCTGATCCAACTTCTGACATATCTTGACCATTACATCTTCTAACATATTGCTCCAACTCTAAAAACCAAACACCTCTTGACATCAATCCTGCAGAAACCAAATATAAAAAACAACTTGAAAGTATTAAAAAATATTTTAATGACAATTTCATGCTACCTCTATACAAGGAAACTCCAATAATTGCACCTATAGAGCCACCGGCTATTACTGCTAATGGAACAGAAGACAGAGGTGCACTGGCACCTATACCACCCACAAATACAACAGCTTCTAAACCTTCTCTTAAAGTTGTAACAAATGGTAATAAACCTAAAGCATATTTTCTAGTAAATTTCTTAAAATATATTGTAATTTTTTTAAGTAAAGATAATTTATGTTGTTCAATAACTAAACCTCCTGCTCTTACTTCATCATTATCGCTTTCAACATTTGAATCTAAAGATTTTTGTAATTTATATTTCCACTTGATTTGCAACTGATTTATTCTCAATAATGCTAAACCCATAACACTTATTAATAAAGAACTTAAAACACTAAATATTCCTTCCCATAATCTCTCTGTTAATGACCACAAATCATTTCCTATAAAATAAAAAACCAACACGAAAAAACCTCCCAAGAAAAGACATATCGATAAACCAAAAAGACTTCCAAGCCAAACTTGTAATCGTAAATTTCTATAAGTCCTATCAGGAATAGTTAATTCTACTTTGCCTGTTATCGGATCATGAATAGTGTAGTTCTGTTTTAAAAACGACAATAATACCGATATTATTATCGACGATTCAAGTGTCTCTCTTAATATTATGAAAAATATTTGAACCGAAAAATAATCCCCAAACACCATCTCTCCACCGATCTTTTATCTTCAACTGAAAATATTCTAACTTTACCTATTGTAAATAGCAACTATCAATATTTCAAGCAACGATTTATTTTATCAACTAGTGCAAGACATCAATTTTTTCCAATGAGTTTCTTTATGTATGTTTTCAAAGTTTTTTCTTTTACCGAAAAAGTGACGCAAAAAGTGACACGCAAAGTGACACGCAAAGTGACTTTGAAATGGCGTGTCGCTGATTTTGGACTATAGCAGCTTTAACCATTATCTACGAAAAGAATTGAGTTTAAATATTCAGGTCATTGACCATAATTAAAACATATAGACAGTTCATGGTCTCAAAAACAAAATAAAACTTTATAATATTACATATAACAACTAAAACTAACTCGTAAGAAAATAACAAAATAAGAATTTAAAAATAAAAACTGTTTTTTTTTTTTTTTTTTTTTTTTTTTTTCTTTCTTCTTCTTTACTTTCAGTGTACATCGATTATTGATTTTTTGGTTTCTTCTCCTGTGAGCCATGAGTGCTTTCTTCGGCCGCTCTCTTGATCCGCTGATCATTATTATTATCGGTAGTCTGACCAGATGTTTCATTTTCAGAAGTGGCAGCAACATCTTTTGAAGTTTGTTGAGGTCTCATAACTTGAGGACGTTTCAACTTACTTCCTTGATAGGGTACTTTTGAAGATACGGGCTTTGAGGGCATCCCAGCTGGCATAGATTGCTTATTAGAATTTGGGTTTGATCCTGATGCAGGGGGAGTATTCCCCTTTTCAGTTGAGGAGGAAGCGTTTTCGTATTTTGCAAGTTGTTCTTTGACTTTTTCCAATTGACGCTGTGTTATTCTATGTCTCATTTCATTTTCCTTTATAGCCAAGTTTCTACCATCTTCTTTTGCCTTTCTGATTGCTTCTTCATTTTCCTTTTTCAATCTTTCAATCTCCGTTGTCAATTCTTCGAGTTTCTTGGAATCGATCAGATTTTCATTTCCATTTCTTTTTTTCAATTCTTCATTAATACGAGCTTGGATATTCTCCTCACATTTTGCCTTCAAAATATCTTCTTTTCTTTTAATTTCTTCTTCTGCTTCCTTTTTAAATTTCTCAAAACGTTTATTAGCAATTGCATTAATTTTATCCTCATGAGGTTCACGAATTCTTTTCTTTAATTCATCACATGCCTGTTTAACTTTTTCATCCGTGATCTTGTTCTGTTCTACTTTCCATTCCTCTTTTAATTTTTCAACATCAACACCACCAGTACTTGAAGTTTGTTGATCCTTTTCTTTAGCAGCAAATTCCTTACGTAACTTGGCCTCAAGTTCCTTTTTAACATCAACTTTAATTCTAAACTTTTCTTTTTCAAATTCAACATTTTTTTGCTTAATGAGTTCTGATTTCTCTTTTTCAAATTCAGCTTTTAATGTTGCAAGATCGGATGACAGAGTAGATACTCCAGAAGATTTATCATGCGATGCTTCTTTTAAAGAAGTAATTTCCTTCTCTAAAACAACAACCCGTTCTTGAAATTCATCTCTAGATTTAGAAAGCTGAGAAATCTTTTCTGATGATTCTTGCTCAACTTTTTGTAAAGATGAACGAGCTTCTTCCAAATCTTTACTGATTACATCTAAGTTAGATCCTGATTCACCAGCTGCAATTGATTTTGAAGAGCTCTCTACTAATAATGAGGTATCAGATAATTTCTTCTTCAATTCTTCAATTTCTGTGGCTGAAGATTCAACCAAATCCTGATATTTTTTCTTTTCATCATCCAAATCTTTTTTAGTAGCTTCAATGATTCCACGGAATTTAGTTAATCTAGCATTAGCTTGTTGGGTTATATCTTTCTTCTCTTGTTGCGACTTAGCTTCGGCATCCGTTAACTGTTTTTTCAAATCTTCAACTTCATTGATCTTTGGTTCTAACTCTTCAAATTTCTTTTTCAATGATTCGTATTCTTCAGGATCAACACGATTATAGTTCTGTAAAATATCCTGGTTCCTCTTTTTCCAGTGATCAATTTCTGTGATGTTCAAATTAATCTGTTTATCCTTTACTTCAAGCTCAGCTTTTAATTCAATAACTTGCACTTCTAATGGCTCGACTTTATTCTTGGTCAACTCTAATTCCTTCTCCAAAACTTTAATTTTCTCTAGATATTGGTGCGATTCTTGACGCAAAGTATTATTACTTTCTCTTAAGATATCTAACTGATCAATTTTCTCTTTCAAGCTCTTATACTCTTCTGCTATAGAGGACGATTTCGATTCACGAACCTGTAATTTCATTAACTCCGATTTAAGTTCATCTAATTCTTGATTAACTATTTTCAAGTTTTGACGAAGTCTCTTTTGCTCTTGAACTGAAACTTCTAATTGTGCATCTGATATTTCCTTTTCATTACGTAAAAATGAAATAACTTCCATGAGCTCTTCTCTTGAACCTGAGATATCCACGTCTGGCAGAGACATATCACCTTCATTTGCTTCCCTTTGTTGCTTAGCTAACGCCTCTAGTTGGTTAAGAACCATACGGTTTTGAAGAGCAAGATCTTCGCTGTGAGATTTAGCAATTCTTAACTCCTCTTCTAAAGTAGCTCTTCTGTTTTCCCAGCTTTGTTCTGCCAATTCCAAAGCTTTTTTCGAGTCTCTGGCTTCAATGGTTAATTCCTGTATTGTGACATTTAGAGAATTTTGCTCTTCCCTTAAAATACTATTGGTCTTATATATTTCCGCATGCTTTTGTAACTCTGCTTCATAATTCTTTTGAGTAGTATCAGTTAACTTGACCTGTTCTTTTAGATCTTCTTGAATCAGAGATATTTTTGTTTCATATTCTTCTCTCACTTTATCCGTATCAGCAGCTCTAACTTTTAATATCGAGATTTCACTATTCAATTCCTCAATGGTTTGTGAGCTTTCTCTTTTGATAGTATCAATTTCGTCATTCAAATGACTAATCTTGTCATTTAATTCATCAATTTGAACCACTAACTTCTTATTTTCCTCAACAGACTCATTGAATTTACCTTCGATAGATGTTTTATATGCATCATATGAAGATGTTAAATCATTGATCTGTTTCTCAGCCGCAGCTGCAATGGCCTTGAATTGCTCTACACTTTCATTTGCACTTTGCAAATCACTGACAGTATTTTCTAACTGTAATCGAGTATCTTCCAATTCTCTTTGTAGCTTATCTTCAACTGTCTGTCCCTCTAAGGAAGATTCGGATGAGTATTCATAAACTTTCATTTGTTGTTTGACTTGCAATTGCTTATTTAAAGATTCTATGTTTGCCTGCAAATGATCAACGGTGGTTCTTTTACTAGCTAAATCCTCTCTGGTTTCTGCTAATTCCTTCCTCAAAGCATCCATTCTTTCCTGATATGCCTTCGAATCAGAATCTTTTCTCAATAAAGTTGCCCTCAATTCCTGGGTATTTTCTTCCAATTTGAGTTTTAATGTTGATAATTCATCTTCTAGAGATTGTATAGTTTTGTTCAATCTAGCAGTAGAATCATTAAAATTCTTGTTACGTTCGTTTTCCAATCTCTGTAAGTCAGTAATCAACGACTGTAAACGTGATTTCTCGCTCATCAAAGAAGAATTCTCTTCGGTTAGCCTTTTCTCAACCGCTTTCCATAGCGATCTCTCAGCTTTCAAGTTAGAATTTTCTAAACCAATGCTCTCAACAATTGATTTGGTTTGTAACAATTCTTCGGTTATCTGTCGATTCTTCAAATCATGTCTAGTCAAATTATCTTGTAATATAGAAGCCCTTTTTCTTAACTCCTCGTTTTCAGACTTACAATATTTCAAATTTTCCTGTAAAGACTTTAGACGTTCGTCTAAGAAATCTGAGCTGGACTTGGTTTTTGCTAATTGGATTGAGAGATCTGATTTAGTTGCCGTCAACTCGCTGATCTGTCTATTCAAAGTAGTTATAGTATCATGTGTTTCATTTTTGAAAGCTTTGAATTCTTCTTCCTTTTCCTTCAATATTGTTTTGGTTTTCTCATGTTTCAGTAATAGCATATCAAATTCAGGTATTGGTGAAGAACAATCAATACCGTTAACATTATCGTTTCTACTACCTGCAATTGATCTAAACATATCACGTTCTCTTGTTACGGAGCTCAATTTAGATTCAACTGATTTAATCTCTTCTTGTAAAGTTACAATAGCTTCTTTAGCTTCAGCAATGGCAACGCTCTCCAAGTTATTCAACTTTTCTTGGTTTGTTTTCTCTTGCACTTCTAATTTAGTACCTAATTGCCTTGTAATCTTTAATAACTCCTCATTTTTGGTTGTCAAATCGACAATATCATTAAATTTTACTAGTCTTCCGGATATCAATCTATCAGTATCAGACTGATCCAAATCATCCATAGTTAATTTATTGTCCACCATCTTATTGATCTTTTCCTTTTCTTCCTTAGTCAAATTTTGTTCATTGTTTGTTTTCAACATTAATCGAATCGTTAAATTAGCAACTTGTTTTGATAAGTCAATTTTCTCTTTACGTAATACGTTCAATTCAAATTCATATTCATTCATTTTAGTGGTCCAAACTTTGTTTTCATTCAACAAATCGTCTTTTTCTCTAGAAACCTTTTCCAATAATATGGAAAGTTCGCTTAATTCAACTTCTAAAGTGGAACATCTTTCTCTCGTTGCTTCAATAGCAGGAACTTTATTGTTTAACTCTTCGACAAATTGTTTTACTTGTTTTTCCAAATTTTCTTTCAATCTTTTTTCTTTTAGTAATTGTTTTTTCATTAATTGAAAATCAGAATATAATTGGCTTAAAGAGATTCCACCTCCTAAATTCTTCAAAGTTTGCTGAGCATTAGCACTTAAATGTATATTAGTTTTCTTTTCTTCTTTCACTCCTTTAGGTGTAATCGGAGTTTTCTCTTTATCATTTGTTGGTTTATATAATGATTCGTCATCTCCGTTAGCTAAGGCTTCAATCGTTTCTTCAAATTGACGAGCTCTTGATTCTGCAATTTGAGCTCTTCTTTGAACATTTTCCAATTCTATCTTCAGATCAGCAGCATCTTTAGCAACTTCAGATCTCATTGAGTCTATTGAATCTTCCAAATATTTAATTCTGTCTTTTCTCTCATCGTTCGATTTGGTTAATATAGATATCAAACTATCCTTTGAAGACATTTCCTTGGCAAAATCTTCTTTTTGATAAGCCATTTTATCATTTAATTCTTTGATTTGGAACAATGAATTATCTAGCTTCTTGGAGGTATTGTTGAAGTTTTCTAATAAATTATTATATTTGAAATTAATTGAGTTCAATTCTGATTTACAAGTATCAAGCTCTGACTGTAATGTTGATAATTCTTCATTTTTAGAAGTTTTAAAAAGTTTAATTTCTTCTATTTTTTTACTCAATTGTTCTTCATACCATGATAAATTTTTCTTTAAAATCTCCAACTCTTGATTTATTGAGCTTTTATCGAATTTCAACTTTATACATTCACTAGAAACTTGTTGATTTTTTGACTCTAATTCCATTAATTGAGCTCTTAGTTCTCTATTATTATTACTTAAATTATCCAAATCAGTTGTAAGATTAGTTATTTGTTCTTCTTTTTTCCTAATTCTTTCAAAAGCTTGAATTTTTTCTTTATTTGCAGCAGCTAATAAACGATTACTTTCTTCAACTTTCTTGGAATCTCCAATCTTCTCCACTTCTAAAGTAGAAACTTTCTGCTCTAATTCAACTCTCTTTGATTCGGAATTTATAGATTTTTCACGTAAAGATGCATTTTCATCAGTCAAAGTAGTTACTTTTTTTTTCAATAATTCTATTTTCTTATTACTAATATGAGTCAATTGCTCCAAGTTTATCTCTAAAACAGTCTTATCTGATTTCAACACTTGAAACTCATTTATCTTAAAATTTATTTTTACCAACAAATTTTTATCGACAGATTCCAATAAAGATTTATCAGCGTTTAAATTTAAAGCAATATATTCAATATCCAAAGTATCCGAGCTCTGTGAAGCTGAATGCTGTCCACCATGGCTCGAGGATTCTTCTAGGCTCAAACCTTTAGAAGGCAGTACATCTTGAGTTTCTGTGTTCACCAACGATTGCAGTTCCTGTTGTTGTTGTTGTTGTTGTTGTCCAGAAGCCTCTTCTGAAAGACTCTCTTGATTTGACTTTTGATTATTCACGTCACTCATATTCCAAATACTGAATGGTACTTATACTAGCCAAAAGCCAAACTAATAATCAACAGTGGAACCTGAGACTTTAAGTTCTTATTTATGCTTCAAATTAAATATTAAAAAATAAAACAAATAAATGAACAAAATTAAGAAAAAAAATTTAAATAATTTTTCAACCAATGGCGCTTCCACAAAACAAAACAAAATCAAAATCAAATTTGGTTATTGACAACCTTATCAAGTCGAATTATTCGATTAAACTCCAAATCGAAATTGCTCGACGAGATACTTTGATTCTGGATTTGAATTATCTATCTTTCTCAATATATATATATATATATAAATATATACAAGGTAAAATATATTTTTGAATCATCATGAAGCTGGTTTTGAGACAAAACATTTGACACGTGAAAAATCCAGTGGCAGACTCATCGCTGAAGGGCTTCTTCATTCAAGAGGATTCACCAGGAAGCGTTTACTTACTACGAGCTACAAGATAGATTATCGTTGGACGATCGATGGAGGTGGAATAAATATTGGATCAGATTATATGAATAAATAACCAACATAGGGTTTTGGAACACCAATGTTTTGAAATGAAAAAATGAAAAAATAAAAAAAAAAAAAAAAAAAAAACTAATATGATTTTTGGCCATATAAAAATTGAATAAAATTATCTTTATTCATAAAAGATGAGTTGTTTTGATTTCTTGGAATCGTTAATGGCATTTTTGTAACTTTGTAAGAATTCTTCATCTGATGCGGTGTTTAATTGAATAATTTTTTTATCTGTTTCAAAATCTGCAATATCACCTTCTTGTATAAATTTCAAAACTTGATTAATAGTATCTAATTTTTGTTGAGGGTTATTATTTGAATTTGCAGTTATCCAGAACCCAACAGCTTTGATGTTTTTAAAAATAAATAATGAGGTTGGTAAATTAACTGGTTTCTTGGACATACCACCGTATGTTGCTATAACACCATTGGGTGAAAGTTTTCTTGCGATTCCAGTAGAAGAAGAACCTCCAACGCAATTCAATGCCAATTTAACTTGTGAACCTTTGGTCCAATCTTTAATTGTCTTACTAAATTCTTTTGAATTATTTTCTTCTTCAGTTATAACTTTTGTAGCACCTAATGAATATAATTTTTGTTTTAATTCTTCAATTGTAGGTCTATCCCTAACAACGTTAATAGTATTTATACCAAGTTTCTTGGCAATTTGAATAACATCTTTCCCAACTGAAGAATTACCACCATTTTGAATCATCCAGTCACCAGGTTTCAAATTAACAATTGTTGTTAGCATTTCATATGCTGTTGAAGTATTAACTGATAAAGTAGCTGCCTGAGTTTTAGAAATTTTTGTATTTGGAATTTTTACTAATAAATTTTCAGTAGTCTTTGCATGAGACCTCCAAGTACCAAAATTAACATTTTTAGGAATACACCAATCATCAATTTTAAATCCAGTTACACTAGAACCAATACCAATAACTTTAAACAATCCTTCATTACCACCAACCGCACTCGGGTCATTAGTCCCCAATTCCTTAGTTAACTCTGGTCTTGAAGGATAAACCCCTTCGATCTGGTTCAAGTCCGATGGATTGATAGGATGTGCCAATGACTGCAATAAAACTTCATTCTCAGAAGGATCTGGAATGTTATATTTGTACAATTTAATCATTTCAGAAGGCTCTCCATACTGAGAATAAACAATTGCTCTAGAAGTCACCATAGTACGATTAAATGACAAATTTTGTTTCAAACAATTCAGCGAATTAGAAAAATTTTTTAAACTTAATCTAAACATATTCCACCTTTTTAGCTCTTTCAATGCTTCAATATATATATATATACTAATATTAATATTAATAATTAAATATATATTAATATTAATATTAATATTAATATAATTACTATAGTAAAATTAAAAATCTAAAAAGAGTAATTACTTCGGACGAAATTGTGGAGCACAGATCAAAATGACTAAAAATTGATGAATACTACTTGAATTATATGCCCAGATCCAAAAGGATGGACATTAATAAGAACAAGTATTTGTGTTTATTAATATCAGTTATAACTTGGTAATGATAATACTCATCCTTACAAAAACTATTTTTGTATATATATATATATATATTAGTATTATTAGTACTATTACTATTAATTCTGTCCCATCGGTAATCGTAACTTACTTGCAGACTACAAGAATTGTGTTTCAAATAATGATGGTCTTAGATCCATTCATACTTTTTTTTTTTTTTAGTTATCTTTGATTTAATCAATTCTACAAGTTGTCTCCCCGATAAAGTGCGATGCGATGCGGTGCGGTGTGATACGAACTGACTCTTATCTATGAGTTTTGAATTATTTAAAAAATTTTTTGATTTTCACCTGTTTCCATTTAATTAAAATCTTTGAAATCTATTTCTACCTATCTCTGTTTCTTTACATTGTAGCTATATGGATACCGTTATATAGGCTCGGCAACAGCCGGTTTCAAGAAAATTTTATTCTATTCTTCAATTCACAATTATTTCAATTAGTTAAGTCACTACATACAAAATGTACATATGATACGTATGTACATACGTACGGTTACGGTACGTAGGGTGTATAGTATAGTCGATTAGTTTATTTTCATGCTGAGTTCGTTCTAGGAAAAATAACTAGATTTAGCTAGGTTAAGTAGTGAGTATGAGTATCTTGAGGTTCTAATGGATGTTTTATCCATACTTGGTTCGCTTACTACATTTCCACCGATCATCGAATATTTTTTCATTCTTTCATTCTTTCATCCTTTTCTTTTTAATCTACAATTTGATTATTACTATTACTTAACTTTTCCCAAAAAAAAAAAGGTTCCGAGGTTATCTCTTTTACCTTCAAAGTTTAAAATTAATGATGCCTTCACTAACCCCCTTTTCCCACCCACTTCAACTTTAAAAAAAAAAAAAAAAAAGTTAATTGAAAAATAAAGTATTACTTCTGAATATGGTTCTGGTCTTGGTACTATATATCTGTTACGCTTCATGTAATAATGTATTTTTCCGCTTTTACAATTTTGCACCTTCCCAACTTTGAACCTTCGCCCCTTTCTTTCTCTTGAATCAATAAGCTTTTATCTATAAAGTTTGAACATACTCGTAAGTACCCCAGTCCCATCTTTATAAAGATTCCCGATTTTGGTTCATGTGTAAGCGTATGTGTGTATGTGTGTGTTTGTTTGTTTTTGTTTTATTTTTTTTCAGAACAGTCAGCAAGTAAATGCATTTGGTTGACTTATAACTGCAAAATACAAGCCTTGAATTGACAGGGGTTGAAAAGAGTTTAAGAACTGTGTGTATCCCCAAACTACAAGTAATGATATATATATATAACTATTGGTATTAAAGAAAATATTCTCTTTTTTTTAACCATTAATGAAAGCATATCAGATGCTAATTATTATTTTATATATATATATGTATATGTATATATAGCGAGTATTATATAACGTAAGCAAGTTTCATAAAGACATTTTTTCTAAATCATCAGAAGCGGATTGCATTAATTTTGAATTTCTTCTGCTGAAAATTCCTGAAGTAGCTACTCCTAATACGGGACTTGTAGTTGCAACAATTCTCCTTTTCAGATTACTACTAGGACTGGTATAACTATCTGAATCCTCATCCATTGATTTTCTTTTCCTAAAAGTATCATTATTATTCGTTGATGATACAGATTCAGCTAATCTCTTAGTACCACCTATATTCTTGGTGGCAGAACCGGAATTGCTACTCGAAGGAGATTCCATCCAGTCTGAGTCTGTACTATTTGAAATTTTATTATCAAATTTACCATTAATATTTGTACTAATTACATTTTTCTTATTACTCCATTGCTTATTTACTCTGTTTATTAATTCATATTTTTTCATATTTTCTTCATTTTGTAAAAGCGAACTATTCTGTAAGAAACAAGTAGACCTGCTACCGTTACCATTACTATTATTAATGCTATTATTGGTTATATTACCATCGTTCAAAAGCATCTCTTCATCTTTTAAAGCAAATGTAACTGCAAATTCATGATTAATTTCCAGTTCTAACGGCATATTCTCAGCTTGTAAATCATTTGTCAATCTATTAAATGCCTTTGGTTTAAGTTTTAAAGATGATTTTGATAATTTTTTCAAGAATATACTAGGGGATTTCTTCTTTGTAGTCTTACTCTTTCCAGGAGTTTTCATCGCTTCCAATGTACCATACTGCCCATTGTTATTAGATCCTTTAACCCCACCATACCCTCCTATAGGAAATGCCAGTGGCAACTGTAGTGAAGGTGTAGTCACCGGAGAAGGCGAGTTTATTGGAGTAAAATCATTACCGTTTATATTAGCAAAATCCATTCCAAACATCTCTTCAAAACTTTTCCTATTAAATGCTCTATCATCGTTGCTCATACTTTTCCTAAACCCATCAGTACTGCTACTCCCACTATTGTTGCCGCTGTTATTAGCACTTGCCCCAATCTTATGATTCCTAATATAGCTAATATCCTGGTCTGGTATCACTTCTTCTTCCGACTCGCTACTACTTATACAAATATTACCATCATTACTTTGATAGTCATTAAATGATGTATCCGTGTTACTATTGTTGGCCGTCTTAAATCTTGAATTTTCCACTATCCCCAACGACGAAATACTAGACGAATGAGCAGCTGATGAGGGCGAACTTGTTAATGATTTCTTCCGGTTATTATCATTTGCAAAATTTATTGGTTTTGAATGTGTTAACAGCAAACTACTACTTACAGCACTACTGCTGCTATTACTATTGATATTACTATGATTATTACTATTGATACCTGATTTCTTCATCCACGTCAAAGTAAAAACTCTTATCTATTCCTTCAACGTTTTATTTTCCGCTTAAACCTTTAAGCGCCATTGAATAAATATATATTTAAATTTAAATATTTTTAAATATATTTTTTTTTCTTTTAGGTAAAGAATTCTGCATGTCTGTTTTCTTCAATTTCAAATTGTTATTCTATTTAAAAGAGTGAAAGAAACAAGAATAAATACACGAGAAGAGAAGAAAAAAATGCCTCGAAACGCTCAGGAAATTTCTTCGTTGAATAGTGCTAATAATATGATTGAAATACCGAGACATAATCTTGGTAATTCGAAGGCTAAGGTTACATTTGTTATTTTACTTTTCATAACGTCATTATTATCATTTGTTGCTCAGACTGAATTAACGGCATATGTTTATTCTTTAGGTTATAATGAACCTTTTATTTTACTTTATGTTACTCATGGTTCATGGTGGATCATTTGGCCTTTACATGTTATAGTAATTGGTTTATTTAAAACCTTTAAAAAATATAAAAGGTATAAATATTATATTGGATTATCTCAAATTGTTGATGAAGGTTATCAATTAAATGAATATCAAGCACGTAGAAATGCTAATGCAACGAATAATATGAAAGTTTGGAAAGGTTTTTTCAAAACTTTTAAAAGCAGTGCTGTAAATCAACATAGAAATATTTATCATACTTCTGAGATAGTTTATGAATTAAACAATGTGGAATATTTTATAGATTCAAATAATATTCCAAGAAATTTCAAATCTTTTATTACATCATCTCCAATGAAATATATGTTTCGATCCACTTTTTTAATAATGCTTTTATTAACAATGGCAGGTTCATCATGGTATGTTGCTTTAACTTTATCCACAGGATCAGATGTAACTGCTATTTATAATTGTTCTGCGTTTGCAGCTTATGCATTTGCAGTACCATTTCTTAATGAAAGATTTTCATGGATGAAATTTTCTAGTGTTGTTGTTGCCATTGGAGGTGTTTTCATTGTTGCTTATGGAGGCGGGAAAAACAGTAGCAGCAGTAGTACAAACAACACCGTTGATACTGCTTCTTCCACTACCACTTCCACTACACAACAGGCCAACCAGTACCCATATAGAATCTTGGGGAACTTGATCATCTTGGCAGGAGCAGTTCTCTATGGTTTATATGAGGTTGTTTACAAGAAATTCCTTTGTCCTCCAGCAGATTCTGTGAGTTCTAGACGTCAAGCATCTTTTTCTACTTTTTCCATGTCACTTATTGGATTTCATACGGCCCTGTTTGTTTGGATCCCAATATTCTTGGTCCACATTTTTAACCTTCACCAATTCACATTCCCATCTTCAAATCATATAAGGTGTTTAATATTTGGTTCTGTCCTGTGTAATGTGATATTTAGTGTCTCTTTCTTACTGTTGATTTCATTAACTTCCCCAGTCTTATCATCTGTGGCTTCCTTGGTAACTATTTTCTTTGTTGGAATCACAGAATGGCTAATCTTTGGAGTAAAGATGACTAAATGGCAGGTAGTAGGCAATTTGGTGGTCATTATAGGCTTTGCCGTATTAACCTACGCTAGTTGGAGTGAAATTAGTCAAGAAGATACAGAAGATACAAGTAATGACACCACTGACGAAGCTGCCTCAGTATATTCCTCCACCACAGGTGAAACTGGAGGCAGATGAAAACTAGATCTAGCTAAACCCAAGACACACACTGTTTTTTTTTTTTACATTTATTATTATCTTTTTTTCTTGTTTTGTTTCTTGCTGGTCAATATCAATCAATGTAAAAATTACAAAAACCGTTGTTATGTTTAAATACAAATTCAACTCTTTTCATGGTTTGGACGGGTCACTAAAAATTCGAATTTTTGGATGAAAAAAAAAAGGTGAAAAAAAGGTGAAAAAAAAAATTATATAAAAATATATATAATATATATATAAATATTTAAAGGTTTATTTAAATAAATAGAAGAAGAAAGAAGTTAGAGAGGTTAGTAGAGTATAGTATAGTATAGTATAGTATAGAAGAGAAGAGAAGAGAAGAGAAGAAAAGATGAATAGAGTATCTATGTATATGGCATCTTCAGCAGTTAGACTAGCGAGCGTGCCGGTTAATAGACGGTTTCTGGTTGTGTCTATAAAGTCAAAATCATTTCATACTAGTTATTTAAGTTTTGATTCGAATTCATCATCATTGTTTGGGAATATCACCAAGTCGACATTTGAAAGAAAAGCAGAGCCAGAGAGAAATGTTAGTTTGAATGTGAATAGTGCAGAGACTGGTGTTGATCATGGTGTTGACCGTGGTTCTTCTGATGAAACAACTACTATTGAATATGTAGATCCAAAAGATGATGGGAAATTACAAGAATTTTTACATAAGAAACCAGTAGTTGCTATTGATAAGTTACTTTCTCCTTTAAAGAAGAAGATTTATTTGAAAAATGTTGGTAAAAATGGGTTTTTCAAAAATAATGATGAAGTTATCTTAGAAGATAATACTAAATATCGTCTTCGATTAACATATGATGAAATTGAAGCTTTAGAACCTTCAATATATTTAAAATCTTATAGAATCAAATCTTCAATGAAAAAGCTGATGGTTATGTTGAGATTACTTAGACATAATATGGAGTTAAAAACTGCGATTACTCAATGTCAATTTATGAATAATAAAAAAAAAATTGCTCATGAAGTTTATAATTTATTATCTCGTGGACTTGAACAATCTGAAAAATTAGGTTATCAAGGTTCAAAATTATATATTTCACAAATTTGGACAGGATCAGATGGTTATTGGTCAAAGAGAATTGAATGTAAAGGAAGAGGAAGAAATGGGTTAATTAGACATAGATATGTACATATTAAATGTATTGTAAAAACAGATCAAACTTTGAAAAGATTGGCATATGAAAAGGAACAAAAATTGAAGAAAAAAATTGAAGATGGTTCTAAAATTGATAATATGAGTTTGAAAAACCAGCCAATTAGATCTCAACCAAGTGGTTTTTACAAATGGTGAAACGTATAATTGAATAATTAAATCATGTAAATAAATAAAATTTGTTTATAGTTTATGTTAAAAGTTAAAAAAATAAAAAAAAAAAGAATAAATAAATAAATAAATAAATAAATAAATTAAATAAATAAAATAAAATAAATAAATTTGGGATTAGTTTAAATTTCAATCATCATAACCTTTTAAATTCTTATCTCTTGCTCTTCGTGGGATGGGATACCCATTGACTGGCAATGGTACATGATCCTCGTACAAAAATTTCCTTCTAACAGGAGTTACCACAAAGATGAAAACAGGACCAAGAGCAGCAATTGCCGTTGCATAGAAAACATAAGGACGAGTATGAGCATGATAACTCAACCACTAAAATTAATTAAATGAAAAGTAATTTGTTAGTTTCAAAAATCAACTAAAGTTTTTTTTTCTTGGCTTTTGGCTTTTGGCCTCACCAGAATTTATATATATTTAACATACCCTAAATGGTTGTTTATAGTAAACAGGATAATCACCCAATGATGACATGTGACGTTTATTGATTAACAATGAAATACTTAACGATAAATTTGAATTTAATTGAATATAATATAATATAAATTATCTTTTATTTAATATTGAGGTTTAAATTTTTTCTATAAAATTATTTTTTATTTTTTAAATGTGTGTTTTTCACTACAAAACGATTTCTTCCCGCTAAATGAAAAGATAGCATAGAATAGAACTTGGTTTAGATAAACATATATTTGAGCTAAATAATAAAAGTAAGATTAGATTGGATTCCACATCAAGGAGAGGAGATTAAAAAATAAGTTAAATTAAATTAAAGAATGAATAAAAGACTGTTTAATTTTTTTTTTTTTGTTTGTCTCATTTTTGAAAAAAAAATAAAACAATTCAGGTTTTCTTTATACTTTTTTTACCACTAGAAGTTTTTTCACGAACTTCACTTCCACTTGCCTTTGCACTATCAACACCACTTTCTTTATCTTGTTGTTCTTGTTTTTTAGCCTTTTCCTTTGCTTCATCTTCATAAAATTTCTTTAACAGTCTTTCATTTTCCCAATTTGCATAGTATAATCCACCTTGTAAAACCAAGACTCCAACCAATACAAACACAATCATTGTTTGACTAGCAGCAATGACGTTTATACCTGTCTTTTCATCCACATCACCCCATTGTCTCAGAATTGCACTTTGGATTCCAATTCTAATATTGGTTAAATAAACAACAACAGCAACCATGTATAAAAATAACGTACCATATTCAAATAATTTTGTTTCTTCAGATGGTTTATAAATCTTGATAAAACAACCAATGAAACCTATACCAAGAACTGCATGGAAAGTGTGCACAATGAAAAGAGGTGATGAACCTAAAGTCTGATAATGTTGTAATGAATTCAGGAAAGTTTTATCTGTTGGTAAGATCTTTGAGTATAAAGTTGAATAATCATATGGCCAATTCGAAAAGATAACACCAAGAGCAAACGATGTAGCTGCAACAATAAGAGTGGTGCCTACCGGCACAATGTCTTTATAAGCCATTCTAAGATAAAAATATAATATATTAAAAGATAATAATAATAAAAATAATAATAATAATTAGATAACAGACTAATTTGTTTATATTTTTTTTTTTTTTTTTTTTTTTTCAACGTCGTTTTACAGATTAGTTAGTAAAAGTAACCAAAAAAAAATCGAAAAATTTACTTTTTTATTTTTTACAATGAATTTCGTTCGTTAATTTTTTATTATATATATATATATATAAAAAAGAATAATCAAGAAACAATTGGGGAAAAAAAAGAATTAACTTAAGCTTGGACAGCTTCTTCTTCAACTTCTTCAGCGGTAGCAGAAGGTTTGTAATCTTTAGCGTATGGGGCTGGAACTTCTTCATCTTCCTTTGGTTCAATAACTCTAACGGAATCTGGTAAAGATTTTGGACCAACTCTGCTTGTAGCTGGGTCTCTCATAATCTTGACCTTAATACCCAAGACACCTTGTTTCATCAAAACATGTCTAGTGGCAGTATCAATGAAATCTCTTGTTGGTTGACCAGAATGGATCATGAAACCATCAGCAAATTTCATTGATTTAGCTCTAGCAGCTCTCAACTTACCTGAAATGACAACTTCAACACCTTTAGCACCAGATTCCATAACGAATCTAACAACACCATAAGCAGCTCTTCTAATAGCTAAACCATTTAATAATTTATATCTTAAAGATTCACATTGAGCAACAGCAGATAAACCACGGTCTTGAACTCTTTCAGCGTACAAGACAATAGAACCCGGTTGGAACTTGAATCTTTTTTGGATCAAGGAAGTAAGTTCCTTAATTCTTCTACCATTTTCACCTAAAACAGCTTGAGTATGAGTAGCTCTAATAATAACTTCAGTTTTAGAAGGAGTAATTCTAACTTCAACACCAGAGTAACCTTCTTCAGCAAGTTCTCTTGTGAAGAATTCATTCAACTCGGCGTAAAAGACACCGTCAGCTACGAGCTTTCTCTTTTTGGAAATAATAGTGGCAACCATTTTTAACAATCAGTAAATTATAATTATAAATTAATAATGTGAACTTATAATAATTATAATAATAATAATAATAATGATAAAATATTTCATATATTCTTTCTTGGTTAGAAAAGTGAAAAATTTTTTTTTTCATTCCAACTCAAAATCTATTTGCCCGAAACACGCAAAAATGTGTTTGGCAGAATTGTCGGTCGTGTGCGTGGGAAAACAAAAAATCAAAAGGACGGGTAACGTGGAAGGTATCCGAAAAAAAAAAAAGAACCCCAAAACAATTTAAAGCCCCTTTTGTATTTTAAAAACCCTCACTCTAGGGGCTATATTACGTTATTCTTTAAGTAAGTATAGTTACGTGTCATTAATGGCGGACTAAATTAAAATCTCATGTCACATTAACATGACATGCTGTTATTAGTTCTGTCGTTATTTGTAGTTGTCGTCGTTTAGAAACGTCGTGTGGGCGCCAACCAATTATTTTTATTGCAAACAAAATAAAATCATTCGATAGATACAAAGCGGTTACCGTGCTTGTACGCCTTGTATTGGTCAAATCTTGAATCCATATCTATATAATAAAACTAATAGTAATAGTAATAGTACTAGTAATGATTGGTAATTGTAGTATCTGTAGTGGTATTAGTATTAGTAGTAGTAGTATTAGTAGTAGTAGTATTAGTAGTAGTATTATTACTTCTAGGTGTATTTGTAGTGCTTGTTTCTCTGAATCTGTTGTTTTCTTGTCCTTTTATTTATATATATGAGAAAAAAAAAAGGTGATAGAATTTCATAGTGGAAATAAAAAAGGCTGGGAAACAAATGTTTATTTCATACATAAACATATAACAATAATATATATTTTTATAATTATAAACTAATACATATATTTTTTACTACAATTTAGTTTTGCTTCTTCTGGTTTCCAAAATTAATTGAGTATATATATATATATATATTTATATATAAATAAATATAAATATATTCTACAATGAGAAGTATTAAATGTGTTGTTGTCGGTGACGGGTATGTACATATTATATTATATTATACTATATTGTATATATATATATATATTTATATATATATATATGTGCACATAATTCAAATTGCAAAAGTACCTCAATATACTAACAAAGACTATATGATGATTTTTATAAAATAGAGCTGTTGGTAAGACTTGTTTATTGATCAGTTATACTACAAACAGTTTTCCTCATGATTATATTCCAACTGTGTAAGTTTTATTTTGTTTTTTTGTTTTTTTGTTTTTTCTTCTTCTTTTTCTCTCCTTTCCCTTTCCTTCCTCCTCATGAGCCGCCCGCCGCCCAAGATAAGAAAGAAAAAACATGAAAATCTCCCCTGAAAAATTAATTTTTTCATCCTTACTAACAAATTTGAATTTTTTTTTTTTTTTTTATTAAATCAGTTTCGATAATTATTCTGCAAATGTTATGGTTGATAACCAACCGATAAAGTTGGGTTTATGGGATACTGCAGGTCAAGAAGAATATGATAGATTAAGACCACTTTCTTATCCACAAACAGAAATTTTTATAGTTTGCTTTTCAGTAGTGGAGCCAACTTCTTTTCAAAATATTAAAAATAAATGGATTCCAGAGATAAGACATCATTCAACTAAAGATATTCTTATATTATTGGTTGGAACAAAGATAGATCTTAGAGATGATCCTCATACTTTAGATAATTTACAAGAAATGGGTCAACTGCCAATATCTGAAGCTCAGGGGAAAAAATTGGCAAAAGAATTAGATTGTATTGAATATTTAGAATGTTCAGCAGCTACAAGACAAGGTGTTGAAAATGTCTTTGACTATGCAATTAAAGCTGTCTTAAACCCACCAAATAGTAGTGGAAATGGTGGTGTTGTCGGTAACGGCACTACCGGTGCTGGTACTCTGAATGGAGGAACGGGTGTTGTTGATGGTATTGGGGAAAGTGGACATAACACAGGCGAAAACGAAAAAAATAATGGTGTTGCTAATGGATCTGGAGGAAATGCATTAAGAGGTTCATCAAGAGCAAATAATACAGCAAATGGAAGTCTAGGTAAAAAGAAGCCTAGAAAAGTTAAAAAATGTGTTATTCTCTGATAAACCAACCTTTTTTTTTCCCCTGAATTTTGAAATGTTTATCTTTCTTTCCCGGTGTTGTGTGCTGTTGTAAGTCAGCTGTTTTCATAGATGCTTAATTTTTTGAATTTTTGAATAAAAAAAAAAGAAAAAAAAAAAAGAAAAACAAACAATAATTACAAAAGATGTTTTTTAAAAATAAAAAAAAAAATAATAAAATTAATTATAAAATGATTGATTCTCGAAGTTGTTAACTAATTGTCAAGTTTTTTCTTTAATCGTTGCCATTCCCGTCCTGCTATTATGCTTTTTTTTTTATTAATCATTCCTTTTTTTTATTAATTAATCAATGCTGGCAATTCTTTTTATTTTGGGCAAGAAAAATTAAGTAAAACTTATCTAAAAAAAATAAAAAAAAAAAAAAAAAAAAATTTTAATTTAATTTAATTTAATTTTAATAATATATATATATAATTTCTTGCTTGATACACATATATACATAATTATATTTAGTATTAAGCCTTATTTAATAAACTTTGCTCTTGAAGGATGAACATTATTTGAACCAAGTGTAATTTGTTCTTTTGAAGTTTCTTCGCCATTTCCTGTTTCTTGATTTTTTTCCTTTTTATCTCTTTTCTTATTTTCCTCAGTTATAATTTTATTTCTTCTTTCGATTAATAATTTTTCATTTTTTAACTTAATTTTTTCTAATCTATTCTCTGAATTTCCACCTCCTCCAACAGTTAATTCAACATTTATCTTCCTATTTCTTAATAGAGAATGATGCATAGCAAGTGCAATATCAATTTTTTTCCTAATATCATCATTAGTACTATAAAATTCCATAAACGCTATTCCTTTCTCCAGTCTAAGTCTTATCCTATCTGGTTTTGATTTTTGAAAATGTTTCATAAGTTCATCATTGGTAACATCATATGGTAAATTCCCAATAAATAAAATAAATCTAGGCCCACCACCAGATTGCAGTGCAAGTCCTTTCCCCTTCTTACCTCTACGAGTCTTACGTTTTTTCGGTAAAACTTCTCCTAAACCATCCTTGGTCTCTTTAAATTTCTCTTTTTTTTGAAGTTGATCATTTGTTGTATCTATTATATGTCCTTCATGGTTAATCGGTACCTCATCTCCGTCTTCAATATCAGTAGATTTTTTAGATTTCTTTGTACGAAAATCCAACGCTTTTTTCTGTTTCTTGGTTAATTTCTTTATAGAATCTCCTCCTCCCATTATCAAGAATTATATATTAAAGGTCAAATGATAGAATTTCACTTCTATATCATATATATATATAAAAATAAAAAGTTATATTACTCAACAACACCTATAAAATAAAAATAAAAAAAAGCAAAAAATTGTTTAAAAAAAAAAAATTTTTTTTTTCACTTCTTCTGCATAAAAATCTCAAATGTGAAAAAAAAAAGAAAAAGAAGAAGAGTAACAACGACAACAAAAATAAGAGATAACAAAAAAAACAGAAACTCAGAAGTGCAAGTGTGATTCTAATTGAGTAACCGTAATTATAAAAAATCGTTTCATGGAGTTATTTTTTTTTTTTTTTTTTGGTTGTTTAAGCTCCTTTTAGTCCAACAGACAACCCCTTTTCAATTCTTCTGTGGGTTAAAGCAGCAGCTACAGCAGCACCGACACCTGAACCATCTTCTGATGGAACAATTTGTATTGGATAGTCTTCAGGTTTCAAACCTTGTAGCTTCCAATCAAATATGTCTGCAAGACCATCTACAGCTCTGGCTGGGAAGTTTGTATAATGGTTGAAAACAGATCCATCTGCAGCACAATGACATTTTAAATAATTCATTTTCTTTGTTACAGCAGCAATACCACAAATAGATAATCTTGCAGCTCTTGTACCGATTAATTCAGCTAATTTTCTAATTAATTTTCTTTCAGGTGAAGTAAATTCTAGATGTAATTTTTCTTTAAACAAAGTACAAGTATCTTCTAAATTTTCGAATGGATCATCTTCAATTCTAGTTAATACTTCAGTATCTAAGATATATGGTTCATTTAATAATTTAATACCTTCATTATCAGATTTATATTTTTCTAAAATTAAATTTTTTTCATAAAGTTCTACCAAGATTAATCTTAATACTTCACCTAAATAATATCCAGCAATCATTTTTTCAAACAGTTGTTGATTTGGTCTTGGACTTTGCAGATCAATAATAATATCATATTTTGTTCTAGGTAATGCCAAATGTTCATTATCAAATGAACCATACTCACAATTGATCAACATTGGTGAATCTTGGGTAATATCATCTTGTAATTTACCAGCCAATTTTGGAATGTTATGAATACGATCATAATAAGCACCATTACAACCAGTACCAAAAATTAACCCCATTTCTGTTGCAGGATCAGTATATCTTGAAGCAACTAAAGTACCTGAAGTATCATTAATCAATGCAACAAGTTTAACTGGTACTTTTCTTTTTTCAAATTGAGAAACAAGCATTGGAACAACATCATAACCTTCAACACCTGGAATATCAAAACCTTTTGTCCATCTTTGAAGTACACCTGTATCAATACGTGATTGAGTACAAGGATAAGAAAATGTAAAACCTAATGGTAAGATTTTACCCTTTGGAACTCCATTTGGATATAAATCATTAATAAATTTAGCAACACTATCTGCAATATAAGAAAATAAAATATCTTTATCTCTTGTAGTTCTAATATCTGATGGAAGATGATATTTTGATTGTTCAGTATCAAATTTACAATTTCCTAATAATTTAACTAGGACAACTCTTAAATTGGTTCCACCTAAATCAATTGCCAAATATTCACCAGTTTCTTCACCAGTTGGATAATCAACAATCCATGTTGGAATCATTGGAATATTACCACCTTTAACTGAAAGACCTTTTTCAAGTTCTGAAATAAAATGATCGGTAATCTTCTTCAATTTTTGAGGAGAAACAGTAAGTAACTCTTGATATTTTGCCAATTCATCCATTAAATTTCTAGGAACATCGGCCATAGATCCTTTTCTTGAAGGTGGTCTCTTTGGACCCAAGTGAAACATTATAAAATAGACTTTTTCTTAACTTAACTTTAAACTACTAATTCGCTATACAAAGTACAACAAAAAATAACTTAATTAACAAACAAATAAATAATAAAAACAAAAGTTGTTATTAAACAAACAACGCCTTTATATATTAATTCACACTAGCTAGCAATTTGTATTTTAAACCAAAGATAAAGCCTAGATATGGCGTAACATTCAATTATAGAGTATTATTATTATAATTATTATTTCTTTTGGCCTTTAGCCAAAAAAGCCAAAAAAGCCAATAAGAAAAAGAAATTGTCACATGATGCTAAGTAAAATAAGAAAAAGGGTCACCATCAACAACAAAGAAACTTTACCGAAAAATAGTACCGAAAGTACTTACCATTTACCTCTGGTCAAAGTCACCTTTAGTCAGTACCCACATTTCTATTTGCATCTTAATCTATGGGGTACGCTGGGGTACGCCCAATGAGGTACGCTAGGGGCCTGCATAAAGACCCTCCGTAAAAATTACATGTTTTCGTTCTTGGAAATTCTCAAAGAAACTTTTCTATCACGTAAACGTGACACCAATAAATACAAAGATAACCAGATTAAAAATCAAATATCTACTACACTGTTCTAGTAACTAATAACACGTTTGAGAAGATACTGGACTTTTAATTAAAGAAAAATAAAAAAAAAAAAAAAAACCATGATTATTATTTATGTCTGCCTTGAATTAGAATGCACGGCTCGTACTTACGGCTCGTATTATACCGTGATGTATTTCGGAACTTCAAAAGTTGAAAATAATGGTTGAAATGGAACAGATCTTCCGACGGGCACTCTGTAGTCATGATGCAAAAAAAAAACCAAAAAAACAAGATAACAAGATATCGTTAAAGTAAAACTAACCTTATTGATCTTTTATCAATTTTACCTTCTCTGTAGTATGATGAATATAACTAATACTAGCTTTAGCTTTAGCTTTAGCTTAAAGGTTAGGTTTGCTCTTCGCATTTTTTTAAAGTATTAAATAATCCGATCGCTTAAAAATGCGGCCGTAAAGGGAAATTTTTAAAAAATAAATTGGTATTAAAGCGTTTAATGATGGGTTAAGTAATATAAGTTATACAATTACGATTTATGGGAATTTTGGGAATTTTGGGAATTTTTTTTATGTTGATGGTATGAAAGGTTCGGCGGTTTCTTCGATTCATAGGATAGATGATGGTGTTGTTAGTAGATTACAATCACAAGTAACAATAAATTCGATTGATTCAGTTATTAAAGAATTTATTGAAAATAGTATAGACGCCGATGCTACACAAGTAGTTATTGATTTTCAATTGGATAATTTCTATAAGGTGACATGCAGGGATAATGGTAGAGGTTTAAGTCCCGAGGAGTTGAATGAGATTGGTAAACGTTATTACTCTTCAAAGCTATCAAAATTTGAAGATTTGAAAAAAATTTCTACTTTTGGGTTTAGAGGTGAAGCATTACATTCAATAATTAGTTTATCTTCTATTGTGTCGATAGTTTCTAAAGTTCAAGAGTACAATTCTGGATACTGTGTCATTTTCAGTAATGGTAAACGGTTGTCGGAATCAAGATTTGCTGATGAAAATGATGTTGGGTTGATTGGTTCTATTGGTAAAACTGGGAGCAAAACTGGGACAATGATATCGGTATCTAATTTATTTGGTAATGTTCCAGTACGAAAAATTCTGATGGATAAAATTTCGGATTTAAAAATTATAAATGATATTAGGAAAGCTGTTTTCCAAATATCTATAGTGCATCCTGAAGTGAGAATTAAAGTATCAAAGATAATGAAAAATGAACATGGTGGAGATTCGATTTCATTAATTACATCTACTGGAGGAGAAACAAATTTTAATAATTATGATTCAGGGAAAATTAGTGCTCTTATATTGAAATCAGTTTATGGTATTTCAATGTTGGAAAATTTTGAAACTTTTCAAGCTGAATTTGAAAATTATAAATTAAATGGTGTTATAGGATTAATTCCAGTACAAACTAAAAATTTTCAATCAATTTTTATCAATAAAAATCCATTAGTAAATACAGATTTTTTCAAAGAAATTAATAAGCTTTTCCATTCAACTGATTTTATTTTTAAAAAAGAAGTTATATTACCAAATTTTAAACCACAAGAATTATCACCGAAAAAGGGGAAATCACCTATAAAAATAGTTGGTAAACCTTTTAATAAATATCCTATTTTCATTTTCACTATTAAATGTCCCAATGCTATATCTGATTTGATTCAAGATCCATCAAAATGTATTCATGAAACAAAACATTTAAAAATTATTAAAATCATGATCTTAAGAGTATTGAAAAGATTTTTCAAAATTCATGGATATAATGTAAATATTGAAAAAACTTTAAATCAAGATATTTCTTCGACCAAAAATTCTTTAACAAAAATTTTACAACAAGAAGTCGAATCTCAAACAGAATCATCTGATTCGTTGAAAAGACCTTCTGTTGAATTACTGCTAAACTCAAAGAGTAAAGTTGCAAAGATCAATAAGGAAGAATTGAACGGAAGACTTGAATGTGGAGGTGAAAGAAGAAATTATAACTCACCTTTGTTAAATTTGGAAACTTTTAAACTGAATTTATCAAAAGATGGTAACAAAAAAATACCATCAATAATATCAAAATTATACTCTAATTCTTCTTCTTTAGATATAGAAAAACATGGAGACTCTCATAATTGTAATCATGAAATACCACAACTAGATATTGAGAATTTACAGAAAAGATCACTGTTTTTCCCCGATATTACAAAAATAAAATTATCTTCAAGTAACTTACAAAATTGTGAAGTTATAAGACAGATTGATAAGAAGTTTATATTGATTAAGCTAAATGATGTTACTGATGTTGAGGAAACAGGGAAATCCTCAATTCTAGTGATAATGGATCAGCATGCTTCAGATGAAAGAATTAAAGTTGAAAAATATTTAAAAGAATTTATAGAGTCAACCATATTGGATTCAAACTTAACAGAGGAAAAAATTGCAGATTTTAGATTATCTCAAGATATCAAATTTAAAGTATCATATAATGAACAAGAGATGTTCAACAAATACAAGGCTGATTTCCAGAAATGGAGGATTTTTTACGAATTAGATGACCAAAATAATGAAATAAAAGTAACTCATTTACCAACAATCTTGTCAAAAAAAATTGACTTTAACGTTGATTTTTTGAAAAATGTATTACACCAGCACTGTTGTGACTTGATGACAAACTTCAAACAAAGAAATATAGGCCCCAATCCATCCAGTCTTGAAGATAGATGGTGGTTTATGTTAAGGTGTATTCCTCGAGTCTTGGTGGACTTGATCAATTCCAAAGCATGTAGATCAGCTATCATGTTTGGTGACGAACTACCCCTTCAAAACTGCAAAGAATTGGTCTCAAACTTGAGCAAATGTAAATTACCCTTCCAGTGTGCTCATGGCAGGCCATCAATTGCTCCGCTAGTCGACTTAAACAATTGTATACTGACCAAACTCTAGTCAAGATCTAGTGAAGATCTATCTAGTCAAGAGCAATGTATAGTCTTTTAATTAATAAATACAGCACTACAAAAAAAGAAAATTGCGTCGCAAAAATTTCTATTTCTGACTCTTATCGGGGAAAAGTAAACGAAACGATTTAAAGCTAATAAAACTCTACACTGGTAGTACGCCATAACCACTACGTTCCTCGTTTCTAGTTGAAATGAGTTTTCTAGTTTGAGTGTAAGAGACAGGGTTTATATTATTGAATGTCTTTGGAAAATCAACCTCAGATCTCACTGCCGAATGATAGTTTTGCCGGTGCTAGCGCTGGTAGTTCTGTTGATGATAGAACTTATGATGACATAAATCGAACATCGAGTACCATCACGGGACCACGGCGGAAGTACAGCAAAACAGGATGCAAGGAATGCAAGAGAAGAAAGATGAAATGTGATGAGGGTAAACCTCTGTGTTGGCAATGTGAAAGGTTGGCGAAAACATGTATTTATGATCCAGTAAAACTTAAAAAGAGAACTCGAACTCGTAAAGGTAAAAACATACTACAAGGTAATGTCAGGACGGATAAGACTGAAAGTTCTTGTGATTCACAAGCATTGTCTCAAAATCTTAGCGATGCTACTGTATCTAAGATGAATCCCGACGCAACGGCTTATGACAGGAGATATCAGAATCAGCTGGTGATATCGCCTTCGCTGCTGCCTTCGCTGCCGTTGCCGCCCCCGCAGCCGCTTCATCTGCCACAGCTGCTGCTGCTACCGCCGCCGCCTTTTTCCTCATTGGACTCAGGTGTAAATCCCACCAGTAGGAATCATGTTTCAGTTCCAAATACTCTTAACAGTGATAGAGATAGATCTATCAATAGGGGTGGTGCTGGTAGTACTGGTGGTGACTGTGAGTCAAGGCAATTGCGATGGTATGACCGCTCTCTTCCAAATCGCAACATTCCAGGTCATGATTCACTAAATTTTAATTCTGTATCGTCTGCTCATTCTGTTAATTCAGCTCTGGAAAATGATAATACTAATAATATTCAAAAAAATAGTTTCAGTGTTGCCTCAACGGAAAATGGTGTCAGTTCTGATTCACCTTTGTCGTTAGAACAATCTAGGTATGCTTCTTCAAATAATCCAATACGCAATGCAGATAATTTATTCAATGAAGATGAGTTATTATTCAATGCTAATTTACTAGTCCATAATCTTAATGATATAGTGAATATGAGATTATTCGAGGTCTTGGGACCAAACGGAAATGTTGGAAATTCAAGTCCTGAAGATAATAGTTCTACCAATATTACAAATTTTAGAGAACCTGGTCAGAGTCCTCAAACACATTTTAATAACGACGATATACACGATAGCGATAGTGAGAGAATGATAATTGATTCTTCCAACAACAATAAGCAAACTGAATATAATAGTTATCCACTAGACCTTTCACCAAATACTTTAGCGGTAAGAAATGTAAATGATGATAAACAATCGCAAAATATAACTCTAGATACTGAAGATAGTGGCAACGTTTCCAAAATCATGCATATACCTTTATCTTCTTTTCATATAGGTGAGCAGCATCAGCTTTACCTGGAATTTTTCTATAATGATTTTGCTAAAATCATATTACCATTCCAACCTACAACACAATTAAACCCAGTAAGAGACATACTTTTGACATTAGCAGTGAAGAATTCGTTTTTGTTATCTGCAATATTGGCATGTGGAGCTCGTTCAGCTTTTAAAAAGTCAGCTTTGCTGGAAGATGAAGAAGCATATTGTTCGTATTTATCGTCTTGTCTAACTTCACTCTCAAAAATATTGGTTTCTCAAAAATCTCAGTTGATAGCTAATGTCGAGCCATTGCTATTAACAGTGCTATTATTGACTTCAGATAATGCATCTTCTACTACACAGTCATGGAGAGCTCATCTAAGAGGAGCAAAAGATTTATTAATAATGTATTCAGCTTCAGAGGAAAGCAAAAAACTGCATAAGAAATCTTTAGTTTTGGCGTTTTGTCGTTCCTGGTTTGTATCAATAGAAATTTTAGCAGGATTAGCTGCTCCCTTTGGTGGTACTTTAGAAAGCGATGAAGAGTTAAATTTATTAGTTAACCTTGAGGATTTCGAGATTGAATATTTGAAATTGATCCATTTAGTCAGAAACGATGGTTTTAATTTATTGTATGGTTATACTAATGATTGCGTTCTTCATCTTCGAAGTTTAGTGAGGTTGCTAAGAAGGGTCAATATTAGAAGAAATAAGTCTTTGAAAAATATAAATAAAGAAACCAATAAAGATACGACAATAAACAAGCATATACAAGAAACAATTTCTGTTTTTGAAATAACTGAACTAATTTCCCAGTTTGAAGAAGATTCCAAATTTCAAATAATTGACAAATCAGGTGTAATACCTGAAGATCACTATTTACATCCAAATTATAACAAGCAGAAGCTGTCCGAAAATCAAACTAATAAAAAACCTTATCCAACTATACAACCCATCTCTTCCGAAGCAATTGGTGTTCTGATATCAGAATCAGGCACCATGAAAGCATATTCCTGGTACGACATATCTCATCAGGCTTATGTTAATGCTGCATTGTTAGCGATAGTAACCAGGCTAGTAGGTCTTCCAAAGGAAGCACCATTTGTTCAAGAATTAGTTCACAAGATAATCTCACTAATACATTTTTTAGATTCTCTGAACCCTTCAAGATCATATAATTCAATGTTAGTTCAATGGCCGATGTTGGAGGCGGGAATTAATTGTATTGACTCAAATGATAGAATTAAAATTGAAAGATTTTTCCGATTGTTAGCTGAATTAGGTGCTGGTAGCGCTGGCTATTCTTTGAAAAAGATAAAAAGAGCATGGTATGGTAAGCATACTAGAAACAAAAAAATTAGCTTTCATAATAATATTATTGGTGGTAAACAAGTCTTCGAAACTAGTAGCGAGCGTTATACTTTCAGCAGTGAGGGAGCTGATAGGAATAAGAGAAAAAATACTAATGTTACTCATGACGGTGCTAATAAGACTATTAATGGACAAGACAAAATGCATACAGAGAGCAAAAATAGTAATGAGAATATTGGAAGCGGAGATCCAAAATCGAGGCAATCGACAGTGACTAGTAGTGATGACGAGTACGAACTTGATATTGTTACTTATTGAATTCATTTATTTATAACATTAGCTTATATATATTAATTTAAAACAATCCATACGCTTAATTTATATTCAAATTACGCTTTTTTATTTTTTAGTATATATATTATCAAATAGAAACAATCTTTCGCATCAAGAATGATAACGAGAACGGAAGTAAAACAATTAGTATTGGCTATATAATCTTTAATTTAGAAAGTTGTAGTTTTCTTTTCTTTTTTTTTGAAATTCAGATTCCTTATTTTTTTTCATTTTCAATTGGCTTGAGATCACCATCATGGATAATCATAAGTGAAATGATAGAATCAGCAACTTGAGCAGCAACAATAGAAGTAATTTCAGCTGAATCAAATGGTGGAGAAACTTCAACAACATCACCACCAATGACGTTAACACCTTCCAAACCATCAAGAATGGTTAATAATTCTCTTGAAGACCATCCTCCTGGTTCAACAGTACCTGTAGCTGGTGTGAATGCTGGATCCATCGAATCAACGTCAACGGTGATGTAAACTGCACTGTTACCTACACGTTCCTTGATCTTCTTGATAATGCCGCTGGTACCTAAAGTATCAATATCTCTTGCTAATATACGGTCAAATCCACATTCAATATCGTGCTGAACATCTTTTCTACCTGGATATGGTCCTCTGATAGCAGCATGCAAAGAGTTGTCAGCCAAGTAACCCTTTTCATGAGCCCAGTGTAAGTAAGTACCGTGGTTAACAGATTGATATTCTGTAACATTACCACCAAAGTAGTAAGGGTTCCATGTGTCCAAGTGAGAATCAAAGTGTAAAACTGTAATTGGACCATAGTTTTCATAAGCTGCTTTAATAGCTGGTAAAGTAATAGTATGATCACCTCCTAAAGTGAAAATTTTTGGAACCTTGTTAGGATTACCTTGAGTTGTAGAATGCTTGGCAACAGCACGTTCAGCTCTGTAAAGCTGATCTAAGGCAATTCTGTTATCCAATGGAGTAACTGGTGGATTACCACAATCTTTTATGACGAAATTACTATCATAAGGATTGAAACCTTCTCTGTAAACAGAGTAGGCCGATGCAAGACGTCTTGAACCCAAACGGATACCACTTGGGCCAAATCTAGTTCCAGGTCTGTATGAGGTACCTGAATCAAATGGTGCACCAAGAATTGCAATATCAAATTTTTCAGTTTCAAAAGTATCTGGGTTGAAACAATCTACCAATGGTAAATGGGCAAAAGTATCAATGTAACCAAATTCACCACCACGATACAAGACAGCAGAACCGTTCAAATCACGAAGATCATCTGGGCTTGGGTATGCATAATCTTCATTTATAGCCAAGGCATGTAAATGATCTGGTAATGGCAATGGCTCTTTCTTGATTTTATTAGCAGCAATACTCATATCACGAGGTTTATTCAAGAATGAACCAAGGTACATATCAAGGAACGACTTGTTTGTTGAGTCAGCAGCTGCACGAACAGATTTAGATTGTGAACCTTCACATTGTAAAGTGAATTGCAAAGTCTCTGGGTCAGCAACAGCAGCGGCTGAAGCTGCTTGACTGGCAAAAATGGCCAAAACGATTGATTGAAGAATCGAGGTTGAAAACTTCATGTTTTACTTGAAAAATAATGTTTTCTTAATTGAAGAGTAAAGATTCAATAGACAACTTCAAATTGAATGGAAAATATCTCGTCTTTTATAAGATATCTTAAAGAAAAGGATTTACTATATTCGTTTCGCATTGTTCCATTCATTCTCAACTCATTCATTATAAGATTCACCATAGTTTAGCTGCTCTCTCCCACCTAAAAGGGAAATTCTGGTGATAAAAAGCAAAATCATTTTCCAGCGGAATTCACTAAATTCCGCTCCAAAGTCTAATCTATACTTTATTTTACTTCGGAATTTTTACAACAACGGCGCTACTCTCTTCTCAACGAATTTCTAGTGGTGGTAATTCTCATCTATTCGTATCTTCATCATCTTTATCCAGTTTACACTTTTGGGACATAAATATTAAGCTCGGAAAACACTTTGCATAATCAGTGCTTAATATGCAAGTTAAAATTTTTGCGTCGGAAAATTGTGAAAAAATTTTTTTTAGTTGCGGCAAGGGATTACGCTCAGTTGAGCTACCAACCAAAATTGTCAACGAACCGATTAGAAAAACGATAATGTTAACTTTTGAAAATCAGGGGAACTTATCTAATATTTTTCAATTTGAAGATTGATTGTACATATTAAGTAATTCAGTCAGTGAATAAAAAAAAAAATAATCTTAGTATGATTTATGCTTTTTATTTATTACTAAGTCAAGAGAATAATTATAACTACTTTTCGCTGATCAAATAAATCACAAATTTTAGGTGTGCGAGAAATTTTGTGTATAAGCTCAAGATGTCAAAAAATTCTGAACAACAACCTTTAGTGGAGAATGTCTCTTCAAATACTTATGGATCAAACACTATTGAAGGAGGGGATGTTAGTGCAATTGAATCGAACGGTTCAAAAGTTCTTTTAACATCTCCAAGACAAGAAATTTATGCTATTTCCAAATCTTCACTTCCTTTAATAGTTACATTTTTACTTCAGTATTCGTTAACAGTTGTTTCGATTTTTTCCGTTGGTCATATAGGTAAAACTGAGCTTGCTGCAGTTTCACTTGCCACGATGACTTTTAATGTCACCAGTAGTATTTTTAATGGTATGGCAACATGCTTAGATACTTTTTGTTCTCAAGCATATGGGGCCAAGAAATATAACCTTGTTGGACTTTATTTTCAACGTTGTACTGCTATGATCTTGGTTATGTCTATTCCACTTGTTGTCCTGTGGTGTTTTTCGTTCCATTTTTTGAAATATATTGTTACTGATTTACGGCTTGCATATTTGGCTCAGAGTTATCTTAGAGTCATTGCCTTTGGTGTTCCTGGTTATATTTTTTTTGAAACTGGTAAAAGATTTCTTCAAGCTCAAGGTATATTTGTTGCAGGTCAATATAGTTTATTTATCTGTGCTCCATTAAACATTTTGTTAAACTACCTCTTAGTATGGAATAGTTATATAGGTATTGGGTTTCTTGGAGCTCCTTTAGCAACTGCTATTTGTTATTGGGGTATGAGTTTTTTGTTACTTTCATATGCCCTTTTCATTGATGGTAAAAATTGTTGGAGCGGTTTAAAATTAAAAGAATCATTTCGGCACTGGGGCCCAATGATGACTCTTGCCTTAAATGGAACCGCAATGCTTTTGTCTGAATTTATTGCTTTTGAAATTCTTACTCTTTCAGCTGCTAGTTTAGGTACTTCAGTTTTGGCTGCTCAATCAATTGTCTCTACAATGGCTACGTTAGCTTTCCAAATCCCGTTCTCCATTTCAGTTGCTGCTTCAACAAGAATCGCAAACTTTATCGGTGGTGGGTATTTAAAATCAGCTCAGATAGCTACAAACGTTTCCTTAATTGGATCATTATTTGTTGGAATTTTCAATTTCAGTATCTTGTTTTTCTTTAAAGGACCTATTGCTCGTTCTTTCACATCAGACAAAAGCGTTTACACTATTTCCTTGTCAATCATTTCGATTTTAGCCGTCAACCAATTATACGATTGTTTAAACGTCTTGGCTGCCGGGTGTCTCAGGGGCCAAGGCCGTCAACAAGTTGGAAGCACATTAAATTTGATTGCCTATTATATTGTAGCAGTCCCATTAGCTCTAACTTTGGCCTTCAAGTTTGATTGGGGAATCAAAGGTTTATGGAGTGGTTTAGGTTGTGGAGTTTTAATCTTGGCCTTGAGTGAAACATATTTTGTAGTGAACTCTGACTGGACCAAAATTGTCGAAGAAGCTGACAAGAGAAACAATCTGGGAGAAGTTCCAGCTTAATTACATGTATAATAATAGATAATAGATATACATATATATATATTAACCGATAATTTATATTTCATCAACTAAACGTAATGAATGTATTGTGAAACCTTGATGTCATCATTACCTGCTCATCGTATTTCCTTCCTACATTCTCACCTCCAATGTCGGGCAGGCCATCTATCTCTAGCCAAACGCAATTTTTCCCCCGAAGCATGTTTTTAGTGGGCCTAGCCTATTCACTCCCCGGTACATAATAAAAAAGAGCCTGGAAATCTCTGCTTTCTCCTTTCAGACAACGGCGAGGGGCCGGCGACCGGAACAGTAAACTGGGCGAACAGGGCAATCAGGCGGGGACGGACATAAAGATTACAAAGTGAAAAAAAAAAAAAATTATTCCGTGGGAATATGCAAGTGTAAGCATTTCCCTTTTTGTTCACCGGTGCTTCAAGCTTATCTTGATATTATTGGGGAGAACGCCTTTTGTAGGTAGATCTGTTGATGCATTCTGCTGTGATATTTTTTCAAACTGCATTATGCTAGAGAAGAGAAAGTTTAATCAAAGAAAAAAAAGTGAAAAATTCCGCTCGTAAATAGTAAGTTTATCTGGGTATGTGTATGGGTGAGTGTATTTGTGTGTGCGAGTAATGTATTTTGAATTTTTAGATTACCACCTGCTGCGATATGATTCTTTTAGATTGTTATCATTGAGCTGATATCGATAAGATATTTGAGTGAAAAATTTATGGTTTGATTTGAATGCATTTCGAGTAAATAAATAGTTTTGATAAATGTTTATATATAGTTTCGTTAGTCTCCAAGGTTGATAACAAATGTTATATGTAGATCAAGTAATGTACCTATAAATATTTATGGAACAATGTCAAAAATACAAAGCTTACAAGAAAAGTTAAGGTTCTTGGAAGTTCCTCATGAGGGAAAACCTTTAACAATTTTAAGAAACCCTGATTTAGAACCCATGCCTCCAAATAGAAGAATATGGGGGTTTTGGTCTTTTTTTGGGTATTGGGCTGTTCCAAACATCACTATTTGGACATGGTCGACTGGTTCGGCTATGTTATCGTTAGGTTTGAATATACAGCAAACTATGGGTGCTTTAACTTTGGGTAATGTTATTATTTGTATTTATACTTGTTTAAATTCTGGTCCTGGTTCGAAATTTCATATAGGTTATACGGTTTGTCAAAGAATGATCTTTGGTGTTTATGGTTCTGGGCTTGGTATAGTTATCAGAATAGTGTTATCGATTGTCTTTTATGGTTCTCAAAGTTGGTTAGGTGGTGTTTCTATAGTGGTTGTGCTTTCTTCTTGGTCCAAGAGTTATATGAATATGGAAAATACTTTCCCTGATAGTCTTAATATGACTACGAGAGATTTTATTGGATTTTTAGTTTTCCAAATAATTCAATTTTTCTTTTATTTCATGAAACCAGAAAAGATGAATACTTGGGTTAACGGGTCATGTTTTATAACATTGATAGCAATGATGGCCATCTTTGGGAATTGCTTAGCAAGAAATGGCGGTCCTGGTCCAATTTGGGATCAAACTGTTGATATGTCTGCATGGACCACAGGTTGGATGTGGCTTTATTCAATTACAATATGGTATGGAGCTTTAAGTCCAGATGTTACAAATCAATCTGATTTTTCAAGATTTGCTTCATCAAAAAAGAAAATGTATTTAGGTATAGTTGTTAGTCTTATGACAAGTGGTACTTTTGTTCCATTTATGGGGCTAGTTACAGCATCTACTACATCCCAATTATTCGATGATGAATACTGGTTACCAACAGATATTTGCTTACAATGGATGTCAGACAATTATAGTTCTGGTGTGAGAGCTGCTGCATTTTTCTGTGGTTTTGCATTTGCTTCATCTCAATTAACATTTAACGTCTTGGCAAATGGGTTTGCAGGAGGTATGGATCTTTCTGGTATATGTCCAAGATATATCAATATTTTCAGAGGTGCAATTATTACTGCATTACTCTCATGGTGTGTTCAACCTTGGAATTTCTATAATAGTTCTAGTGTTTTCATCAATGTCATGTCCTCGTTTGGCGTTGTTGTTACACCAATCATTGCAATCATAGTTGCAGATTTCCATTTAGTTAGAAAAGCAAAAATCCCAGTTTCTCATTTATATACTACAGATAAAGATGGAACTTTTTATTTCACTAAAGGTGTTAATTGGAGAGCTATTTGTTGCTTCTTTGCTGGTGTTGCTCCAGGTATTCCAGGTTTAATAGCTTCTGTTAGTGATGCTGAAGTAAAGACAAATATTACAGATTTTTTCTACAATAGTACAATTTTCTCCTTCATCTGTCCCTTGATTCTTTATTACGTGGTTTGCTTAATTTTCCCTGTTAAAAATGCAGGTGTTATGGATAAAGTTGACATTTTCGATGCTTTCACATTAGACGAATGTTCCCAACTCGATATGGAACCTTATGGTGGATCCTGCGAAATCGAAGTAATCGAAGGAACAAGTGACGGTATTAAAGAAAAACCCTCTTTCGAAATGAATAAAAAAGTGGATGATAGGTTGGAAGTTACCTCGGTTTAAAATAAGTGTTGTGTGTTTCTCTTTTTTTTTTTCATTTCTTGTTCTTTCTGATAAGATTTATTTATATACATGTAAATGTATAGCCAATTGCTATTTTTTATAAAAAAGGTCCTTATCCCTATTGTTTTCTCTTAAGGATGAAATATTACAACTTGTGCTAGAATACATATTGTACTTTCCCATATCATTAACTCTCAAGTAATGAATGGTATTCAAAAGATTGCAAAAAATAAAAATGAATCATCTTCTACAAATTAAGGCTAAAGAACGATAACACTTGAAAGTAAAAGCCAACCAAAAAAAGATAATTAGTCCAATCAGCATTCTGCAATTGAATCTTCAGTCTCTTTCACTCATTAATGGCAGATTGTTTAAAATACCAATTGATTGCTTTCCCATCTTTGATTTTAATCAATCAATTAAAGTTGTGTAAATTTCGTAAAGTCAATTTCTTTCATTTTTTTCGCCTTTTAATTTTCTAAATGAAGAAAACCGAAATTGCAACCAAATTATATTTTAATACATAATATTATTTTAATATCATCATTATTTTTTAAAATTTGATGTTATCTGGAATTAATTAGAGCATGGTGGAGACAAGTTCCAAGGAGGAATCTATTTTCCGTTAGTATATTTTAATTTATTGAAAGTTGAGTTGTGTTTTTATAGTGGTGATTAACTTACTAACAGTTGTATATATGTGTTTGTTTTAATTTAGGCTCTGCGGAGATGTCACTCATTCAATTATATATTCCAACAGAAATTTCAAGGCAATCATTGTATTGTTTAGGAAAACTAGGTACAATTCAATTTAGGGATTTGAATGCCAAAGTTAATGCTTTCCAGAGGTCTTTTGTACAAGAAATCAAGAGATTGGACAATGTTGAAAGACAATACCGGTTTTTCTCTAATGAATTGCTGATTAGAAATATTAAAATCACTGAAGAGCCATATATGGACAGTGAAAGCAATGATTCAATTGGAAGTTTGGTAAAGGCTTCAGAAATTGATGAGTACGTTGAAAATGCAAATATATTAGAGGAAAGAGTTTCACAATTGATTGATTCATCTGAAACTTTATTGAAAAGGCAAATGGATTGCGAGCAACTGTTGCATGTTTTGAGTTGTAGTGATGAATTCTTCAAATTGAACAGTACTCAATCTTCAGATTTGATTGCATTGGAAGATGATGACGATCAAATTCTGTTGTCTTCATTGGAGAATGGTGGTGCTCCAATTGTTAATTTTGTTGCTGGAGTTATTGCTAGAAGCAAGATTTTAGCATTACAAAAAATTTTATGGAGAAGTTTGAGAGGAAATCTTTACATGAATTTTACAGAGATTTCTAAACCAATCTTTGATCCAAAAAGTAAGAAATTTATAGATAAAAATTGTTTTATAATATTCGCCCATGGTGATTTATTATTATCAAGAATCCGCAAGATTTGTGAATCTATGGATAGTGATTTATATTTTGTTGAGCCTGATACCGTTGCTAGGTCCAAACAAATTTCTGAAGTTCAAAATAGATCTGCTGATATAAACAATGTATTGGATACAACAACTCGTTCTTTAAATGCAGAATTATCAGCAATTGCCGATGAATTGTACCTGTGGTGGAATGTTATTAAGTTAGAAAAATCTATATATCAAATTCAAAATAGCTGCTACTATGATTTGGGTAGAAAATGCCTAATTGCAGAAGGTTGGGTTCCAAACAGCGAATTACAATCTGTCAAGTCGGAACTTTTCAAAATATCAAATAACTCTACAGATTCTGAAACAGTTCCAATTATCATAAACATATTAGAAACTACAAGAACACCTCCAACGTTCCACAGAACAAATAAATTCACTGTAGGATTCCAAAATATTTGTGATGCTTACGGTATTGCCACGTATCGTGAAATTAATGCAGGGTTACCAACAATTGTTACTTTCCCATTTATGTTTGCAATTATGTTTGGTGATCTGGGCCATGGTTTTATAATGACTTTGGCAGCTTTGACTTTAGTGTTGAATGAAAAACGTATTTTAGCTATGAAAAGAGATGAAATTTTTGACATGGCTTTTGTTGGAAGATATATCCTTTTGTTAATGGGTATCTTTTCAATGTTCACCGGCCTCATGTACAATGATATCTTTTCAGTTTCTACCACGTTTTTCAAAAGTGGTTGGGAATGGCCCTCCGGGTTTGAAGTAGGTGATACGGTGTTTGCCAAGCAAGTGGGCGTATATGCTTGGGGATTTGATCCAGTTTGGCATGGTGCTGAAAATGCGTTGTTATTCTCCAATTCTTATAAGATGAAATTATCCATTTTAATGGGTTATATGCACATGAGTTACTCTTATATGTTTTCTTTAGCAAATCATATTTATTTCAACTCAATGATAGATATAATTGGTAATTTCATTCCCGGATTATTGTTTATGCAAGGAATTTTTGGATACTTATCGATTTGTATCATCTATAAATGGTCAGTTGATTGGATCCATATTGGGAAATCTCCACCAGGATTATTGAATATGTTGATTTCAATGTTTTTGAGTCCTGGAAATATTGAAGAAGAGCTTTATCCACACCAGGCCACTGTGCAAATAATTCTTCTTTTAATTGCACTTGTTTGTGTTCCTTGGTTATTACTTTTGAAACCAATGTACTTCAAGTATCAGTTGTCAAAGAAACATCATTATCATCAATTGCAAGACAACGAATCGTCTGCCGCAACTGATCTGAATAATTTGTTAGCCGATATTAACAATGATGATGATGAAGTGCATGAAGAACACACATTTGGTGATGTTATGATTCATCAAGTCATCCACACAATTGAATTTTGTCTTAACACTGTTTCTCATACAGCATCTTACTTGAGATTGTGGGCTTTATCTTTAGCTCATGCACAATTGAGTACGGTCTTGTGGACCATGACGATTTCTAACACGTTTGGTATGACAGGATTTATTGGTGTTTTCCTGACAGTGGTGATGTTTGCATTTTGGTTTTGCTTGACCGTTCTGATATTGGTCGTTATGGAAGGTACTTCGGCCATGTTGCATTCTTTAAGATTGCATTGGGTGGAGAGTATGAGTAAGTTTTTCGAAGGTGAAGGAACATTGTTTGAACCATTTGATTTTAAAACTGTTTTAAACCCTGGGACTGTTTAAATTTAATCTTGTTTTTTTTGATTATACGTACCATATATACATTTAATAATTGTTCTCTTTATTTTGCTTGTATTTGACATTATAAAGAATGACTTTGTTTTATATAGATGTTTAGTTTCTTTTATATCGATTATCACATCTATTATCAACTAGAAAATGACAAAAAAGATTTAATTGCGAGAGATTTTTGTTTGTTTTTTTTTTCATTTTTTCTGTGTATTGTAATTCTATTTATTACTCTATGCTTATATAATTGCCTAACCCCAAATAATACTTTTATCAACACCTCCACTAACAAAATAATTTCTAAAGCCACTTGCTAGCTTTCTCATGTATTCTTCTTCTGGTTCCAATTCATTAGTTTTCTTCTCTGCATTACCATTTTGTTTAACATCAACCGTATCAATTATAGGACAAGAGAATTCCATACAATTCACAAATCCTTCATGACCAGTCAAGGTATTAATGCATCTAACTCCATTTTGGTTTGTCAAATCCCATAATTTGATTGTTTTGTCGTCACTACAACTAAAAAGTATTTTACCATTTGGATGAATTTTTAAATCTTTGACCCATGATGAATGGCCTCTCAATGTCAAAATCAATTTACCATTAGGATCTAAAGACTGCATTGGATGCCTGTGAGGTCTTAAATTTGGAAGTGGTAAGAGCCATAATTTGATGAGATCATCTCTTCCACCAGAACAACAATACTTATATTCCAATTGATCATATAATTCGTTTTTTAAAAAATGCTTTGATTCTTCTTCACTATCGTCAAACAAAAATTTTTTTGCTAAAACATCTAAATATTTGTTCGATATCTTGGGGAAAAACATACAAGTTTCTATAACTTGAGAATGTCCAATCATTAACCCTATCCCTGTACCTGATTCCAAGTGTGATAATCTAATACTTAAATCGTTGGAACAGCTCAATACATATTCACCTGTTGTAGTCAAATCCAATTTTCTAACCCAATCTGAATGACCAATAAAAGTATTTAAACACCAACCAGAAGATATATCCCAGATTTTAATAGAAGTGTCTCTTGAACAACTAATAAGCTGTTTTTGATTAATAGGGTGAAATGCAACATACGATACAATATGATCATGTCCAGTGAGTGTTCTCAAAGCCTTGTAATCCAGATTCAGATCCCATATTTTGATCATGAGATCAGAAGAAGAAGAGGCCAAATATATACTTCCATACTTGTCTTCATTGTTAAGTACTACTTCTCTTGGTGAAAAATTTAACGATGTAATAGCTTTTGTATGAGCATTTTTAATAATTTTAATAGGCTCCGTTAAATTCAACATATCCCAGACAATAATTACCCCATCCCCTGATGCGGTACATACAACTGGTTGAAAAGGGTGTATTGCAATTGCTGTTATAGGGGAATTATAAAATTTCAAATTTTTATTTATGTGAGATGGTAACCAATTTAACTTGTCTTTTGATAATAAAATTGAATTTGGCAGACTCGAGGACAGTAATAAACTATCCTTATATTGTTGTACATCATTCTCCAACTCCATGATTTGTTTTTGTAATCTCAAAACTGCCGACCATTTTTTCTCTAGATAGTGCTTGGGTATACCATCTTCATATCCTTCACGATTTACCGATAACGACTTAAATAATTGATTTATGATTAATTGTTTTTGGTCCTCTGTTATTTCTGTAGACTGTGTTATCAAAGGAGCTAGGTATTGAATCACCGACTTATTTAGTTCTGCTGTTTGCCTATCAGAAAGCGCTGACATCTCGACTGATTTGTAAAATGCTTTTATAAAAATTAATGCAATTATTTATGAACCGACAATACAATGAAAACAAGCTCCAAAATGATAAAAAAAAAAAACAAAAAAAAGCCAAAAAAAAAACCAAATTATAATTGAAAAGAGATTATAAGAGAAACAGCAGAAACAAAAATAATAAAGTCAAACCTCAAACCAATTCTTACAGGTAAAGAAACACTCTATTCAACTTTATTAATTACTTCTAATCTGGTCCTGTTTGTTTTTTTTTTTTTTTTTTTTTTTTGTTTACATTTAAAAGGTAATTGATCCATCTTCAAAGAAGAAGAGATGGTCACGTGACATGGACATGTTAAAGATCAAATATTGAATTAATTATGATTAAACCAACAATGTTGATTAAAGATTAAGCTACAATTCATTAATAGCAGGTAGACATATATATAGAATTACCATTGCTTGAATTATATAAACAAAAAAAAATCAAAATTTGTAGAGATAAGTAAATAAATATATAAAATGCCCTTTAATGATTAAAAAGAAAAAAAAACACTCAAATTCAAGTTAAGTGATTTGGGGTCTATATATGACTAGCCTTAGGGTATTGCAAAAGAGATTAAATTAGAACAAGAAATAAATAGTAAACCAAAACAACAAGACAAGAAAAAAAAACACAAATCATTTAAATAAAGGCAAGAAAATGCAGTCTCTTGAATAGTAACAAAATAATATGCATAGAGATGTGAAAAGCAACTTCAGAGTAATTAAAAAAAAATCACTATTTTGAATCATATCTCCAAATGATTCTCATCACTTTCAACAATAGTGTGTTTGTGTCCAGAGTCTAACTTAACCTGACCATTTTCAACAGTGCAGTACTTAATTTCATTGAACCACTCATCCTCAAAGATTTCTTTCATTGTAAATCTTTTTTCAGGATTTACTTCCAACATTTTAGAGATTAATGGTCTTGAAGCATGTGGTAATAATCTTAATAACCTATAAGGACCATGAATTTGCCTATGTCCAGAAACAGATTTTGTATTGTGTTGTTCTTTTGAATTTTTGTCATCACCATGTTGCTGCTGATGCTGTTCTGGATTCTGCGGCTGTTCTTCCATAGATGCTTGGGTCTTCTTATTGGTATCACTATCTGTTCCATCGCAATCTAATTCATTTTCATCTTTTTTCTCTTGATTAACATCATCATGGTCAGTTTCATTATCATGATGTGAATCATGTTCAAGAACATTTTCCTTTTCCTTCAAATCACATTGGCTTCCATTATTGGACATTTGTTCTGATTTATTGATGCAATCAGTTTCATTTTGTTTATTTGCATCAACTGTGGTGGAATGATCATTGTTAATATTATTATTAGTATTAGTATTATTTTCATTATTTTGATTATTATTATTATTATTTTCATTATTAATCGATAAATCTTTTAGTTTGTCGTTTAAAGTGCGTTCTTCGGGTATCAGAGGTGCAGTTGGTACAAAAGATTCCTCATTTAAATTTCCATTCTCAATAATTTGAGGATGCTGCTGATGTGACTGTTGTTCAAAAGAAGAATCAAGGTTAGGAGTAACAGGTCTTGATCCTTGATTCAGGAGTTGTTGTTGATGTTGTTGAAGTTGCTGTTGTTGACGTTCAATTAATTTTTGTCTTCTATTTGCCAACAAAATCTTATGATTTTCAGCACTCTTTACATAATCATGTGGTTGATCATCTTCCATGCAATATAATTTAAAACTTGGATCTGATAATTTTGGTGCCCTCCATGGGAACCTTCTTATTGTGATACAACAATACATAATAGCAATAGACCAAATATCCACTAGTTGAGGATCATAAGAATCCGTACTAGTTAATACTTCTGGTGCCAAGTAGGGATCGGAACCAACAATTCCATGGGCCATAACAACCTTATCTTCAAATGGGTACTTGAACACTACTGCAGAACCAAAATCAATAATTTTAATTATTCCATCTCTTGTAGCAACACAGTTTTCTAATTTTAAATCTCTATGAGCTAATCCCGTACTATGTAAATAATTTACACCAAGAGTTATTTGTTTTAAAGAACAATTAATTTCTGATCTTGACATTTTACCTGACATGACAACTGCAAAGAAATCTACTGGTGCATATTCCATAATTTCAAAATAATGATTATTTTCACAAATTATATCCAATGTTTGAATAATGTTTGGATGATGTAAAGTTGAACCAATACAAAATTCAGCAGTACATTTTTTACTATAATCTCTTATATTTTCATTTGGTTTTTTAGATCTAAATTCTTTTACAGCAAATATAAAACCATCAGCTTCTCTTACTAATAACCTGACAGAACCACCAGCTCCGGTACCTAAAATTTTACCCAACTTTCCATATTTTTTGGTTAATGAACCTTCCATATCATCTTGAAATCTAGGATCTGTATTGACAATCATATTATTATTACTGTCATGAGTAAAACTTGGTGAATAAACTGGATGACCTGGTGTTGTTGTTGTTGTTGCTGTTGTTGTTGAATTCTTGGAATTATCTGAAGAAATTAAAGATAAACTTGATTTCCTTCCAGGTCTAAAAAATCTTTTCAATTCAACCATGGATCCATATTCTTTTCTCTTTATATGCTGCTCATTTTCTCTCTTGGAATTGAGATTAGCATGATGCTCACCATGCGGGCTTGTAGATCCAGAACCTTGATGATGAAGTCCAGATTGATAATGATGATGGTCATCATGTTCCAAAGAATTTATTGAAAGATTTGAAGATGATTTACCAATAGAAATTCCTAAAAATGACCTTCTGGAGTTATTTGAATGCTGAGTAAAATAATTGTTTGGAGAATTTTGACCACCACCACTAGCGCTCTTATCCCCATTGGTTCCACCAGTCGAAGCCGACGGTGACATTAATGGAGACTTCGCACCAGATGAGCTATTTTCTTTATGATGATGATGATGTTTATCATGGAATGATATACCTAGTCTATTCGGCATGATATTATTCAAATATTTATATTCAAGTGCAACCTATGCTTTAAGAAAATCAAAAAAATAAAAAAAGAATTCTAATTCGGTTTTATTAATGATAAAAAAAAAATTAATCTCTCTTGTACGAAATTTTGTAACAGCGGTTAATAAAGTTTACTTAAAATGATGATGATTTTTATATCTGAGTTATTTATTTTTTTTTTATCTTTATTTGTTACTCTCTTTCACAAACTTAAGTTGCACTCTTTTTTTTTTTTTTTTTTTATTACTTTTAAAGATCCATGAGTCTATCAACTGATCAACTTATTAGTAAAAATAAAAAAATAAGAGAAAAAAAAGAAAGCGAAAAGAAAATAAAATACAAGAAAAATAAGTATTAAAAAACTTAATTGTTTAAAATATAAAAAGTTACTTTGCGAATAAGCTGAAATGAAAGGCTAAAAAAAAAAATTAGAGAACATCATGCAAGCGAAACAGCGGAGAAGAAAATTGGAAAAGAATTCAAAATGGAGATTGAATGAGTTGACGGTTTATAATACTATTTTCAATGAAAAAGTATTGCAAAACGGAAACGTTTTCCATGAAAAACTTCTCCTCTTTTTTTTTTTCTTGGAGAAAAATTGAATAGCAAGTTTTTATTCTTTTGTTCTTTTGTTCTTTTGTTCTCTTGTTCTCTTGTTCCGGCTATGGCTTCCGTCATGAGCCTCTTTATCGCTCGCTATTATTATTTTTATTATTATTACTATTACTATTTATTATGGACCCTTTTTTAGTATGGTATGCACGGTGCGCATTCTCCGTACTTCCCGCGATAGTTTTACCGGCAAAAAAAGGCTTCTTCTTTTTTTTTTGTTTTTTTGTTTTTTTGTTTTTTTGTTTTTGTTTTGGTACTTTTGTACACGTAATGTGCACACACATTTATATGCAAACCCAAATCACAAATCACTCATCATACTTATACTAAAACTAATACATCACTGTAGATACGGTTATTAAGTAATAGATGTAAAGATGTAAGTAGGTGAGGTAGGTATTAAAAGAGAAAATTAATTAATTAATTACATACGGGAAGAGAGATGAGTATACAGAAATTTGAAAAGCAAAATACGTACATGATGAAGTAGGTAAAAAATAAAGTGTTAGAATTGTAATTCATATTTAAGAATAAGCAAACAAAAATTGTGATTCTATAATTATTGATATATATTTTTTATCTTTTCAGTTTTTCTATTTGTTTGTTATGTAAGTTACTTATATATAAAACATTAATTAAAAAGAATAACCTATAACAAGAAAACAAGAAAACTAAAAAAAAAAAAAAAAAAAAAAATTTACAAACTAAATTTAAAATTAGCGGATATTACTATAAGAATCAAATAAACTTGAATTCAGGTTAAAGAGTTGTATATAACTAATTATAATTATTCACCGCTAGTTAAATGATTAATATTATAAAGTCATGATAATAATGTTGATAGCCTCTAAAAAAAAATAAAAAATTCTTTGCAGCCCTTGTCGTGTGATTTTTTTTCTGTGTGATTTTCACCAACTAAATGTGTATAAGCGACGTTTCCAAAAATTATACAAGAAGGTAGGTAAAGAGGTATACTTGGCTAAGTGTTATAATTATCGAAATCATTTGAATAGTTATTTGTTAAATTTTTTTTCTTTTTCTTCAACTAATTTAGTGGACTCATATTATTATTTTTTTCATAATGGATAGTTCAACAGCTACTTTCATATCGATATTGGTTGTTGCATTTATAGTGCTAAAATGGTTTATGGCTCCAAGTTCTACATCAAACTCACCGAATCAAAGGCTGTCAACAAGTTCTAATACTCGTGGCCAATCTTCTTCAACAAGTCGAAATCAAATACAAAATCAACAATTTCAAAATAGAGAGCAAGGCCAACAATCAAGACTGCATCGTCAAGTTACTCAAGATATGATAGAAGTTGTACAATCTTTGGCCCCACAATTAAGCATTCCGCAAATTAGATACGATTTAGAAAGATCTGGATCTGTTGAAGCTACAGTTGAAAGATATTTAACAGAAGGAGGATTACCTTCTCCACCAAACTTGGAGAATGATGTTGATGGAAATATAGCTGATAAAACTGCCAAATCTGGATTATTTAAAAATTCTTCAAATTCTTCAAAATCAACTTCTTCTTCTATTGCTGATACTACTGCTGAGAAAAAAAAGATTGGTGGATGGGCTCAGACTAAAGAAGAAAGAGCCGCTAATGTACAAAGGAAAAGAGAAGAAATGATTTTAAAAGCAAGACAAAGATTGAAATCACAATTGTCTAATGAAAAAAATTTCTAATTCATTTATATACATATACATATATATATATATATATATATAAATGAATCCATATAGTCTCACATACATAATACATAGATTGTATCTTTGTTTAAATGAATGAATAAAAATTTTTTATAATTATATTTATATAGATATATATATATTTATTGAATTTTTTCCTTTTTTCCTATTGATTATTAAATCTCAATTTAAAAGCCTTTTCTTGATTTTTAACTCTATATAAAAAATTAGTTATAACTTCGCTTTCTTTAACGTTCATTCCCATAAAATGTTTTTTGCAAAGAGCTGCCAATTCAGGTTTAGCTATTCTATCTTTATGTTTATATGAGTAAGATTTTTTACCAATATCACTTTCTAATAAATATCCATACATTGTTAAAGAATCTTTTATATCATGATTTTTTAAATACATTTTTTTATAATTTCTTAATGATTTATTAGGTAAATTTTCAAAATCTAAAGGTTCTGGTATCACTTTATCTTGAGGTCCATTTGAATTTATATGTTTTGCTAAAAATTCTTTTTGAGCTTGTTGTAATGCTTGATTCCTTGCCTTTACCGAAGCCCTACTTGTGGATACTGCTTTTTCATTCTGTTTTGATTCAGACTCGGATGCTGAATGATCCGTTCTCCTTGGTGCCATATTTTTAAATCAATAAAATAATAATCACTTAGTAATTTATAAAAATTTTAAAGTTCATTTATTATTATTATTATTATTATTATAATTGTTCCATCCTTCTACTTCTCCCCCCAAATTATAGAATTAGAGAATTAATTAAAGAATTAAAAGAATATAGAGAATTAAAAAAAAAAAAATCTTTTCCTAATTTGGATTACTGCCTAATTGGGATATTACTATTTTTGGAAGAATAGTAATTAATTTTTATTGTTATCTTTAAATTTACTTTGGATTCAATTGATTAACTGATAATGTCACAAGGAAAATTATCAAATTAATTATTATATAAGGACAAAGGGCAAAGAAATTCAAGTCAAAATTAAATTCTATTGCTACAGTAATAATAACTAACTATATTGTTTTTTTTTTTTAATATTAATCTTGGTATTATTTGCGGCCATATAGCACGAGTTGCATCTGCACGTAAAGAATTTTTTTTTTTTAGTTCGTCATTTTTTAATATTCTCAAAGCTGTTGAAAAGTATGTACGAAAAATGAAAAAATAAAAAAATAAAAAAAAAGCTTCGGAGCTTCGTTCCATAAGGAGAAACTGGGGTTCTTATTAATATTAGTAAAAAAAAAAATTAACATTTACCCCAATATTAAAAGTAATAGATTTAAGTAAAGTTTGGACCTATAATGTAATTTTTGAGACTTAAAATAAAAATTTTCTTTTTTTATTTTTTTTTTTAAACAAGGGCCAAATTCCAAATGTCAATTGACTTTTACAAAAGGTACTAAAAAGTTTCTTTTCAAGTCTAGAATTTTAATTAAAGTAGCAATGGAAGACACGAATTTTAGATTTTTTTTGGTATAATTCTTAATTTTTAATTTTTTTTATCTATTCAGTACTATTACTATATCAATAATAATTTGCAAAAAAAATCAGAGAATTGTACTAACCTGATATCAATGGTACCTACGAATTGATAATTGGAATTTATATTGCCCTACGAAAAGTTTTAATCAGTTTGTCTAAGTTGTGAAAAGTGGCAAAAATAGTTTTTTGCCTTGTAACATCGGCGATAGCATATAAGACTCCTCTTCAGCCGTACAATAATAAAAAATATCGATTTTAAAGTTTTTTAAAGTTGAAATTAAACTTTTTGTTTATCTATAAGCCGCCGCTGTAGTTTACAAAAAAAAAAACACAAAAAAATGTAAGAAAACAAGAAAACAGAAAACAAAATACCAATAATAATAT
>KV454011.1:1632007-1650745 GCA_001661245.1 Pachysolen tannophilus NRRL Y-2460
GTTTTCCAAAAAAAAAAAACCCAAAAAAATGTTAGAAAACCCAGAAAACCGAAAACCAAATTCCCATTATTATTTTAAAAAAAAAAAAAAAAAAAAAAAAAAAAAAAGATTAATTAGGACTAAACTTAAAACGGTCTTCTCATGAGCAAATATGTAAAGTATGAAATAAATGGATACAAGAGATCCAGGCGTTTATAATTAGCAATTAAAGAATAGTACTAGTTCCAAATTCTATAGCAAAGTGGCGATATTTTTTTTTTTTTTTTTTTTTTTTATTTAATAAACATTCAAAAAATTTTGTTGTATATCTACGTTATTTCCTCATCACCCTTGTGGTACTTATTTCAGCTATACAAATTTCTTTTTATTTTTTTTAATTAGAGGTAATAGTCTGTAACTAGTATTGGATTGGAGAAATCATGCGCATACGTAATTGAAAAAAATAAAAAAATTAAAAAAAATTTAAAATTTAAATAATATTTTTTATTTTTATTTTTTATTTTTTCTTTCTTTCTTCTGTTCTCTCTTCCTGATCCTGGACTTTTTACGCAAATCAAAAAAGCAAAAAAAGAAAAAAAAAAGGCCGGAGTGAGTTCTGTAGGTGAAAATCCCTGACCCTTTTTCTTCAAGAAAGGAACCTTTCTTGCAGGCGGCGGTAGATTTAAATCTAGGCAGTTCGGGCAACTTAAAGATAAATAGATAGAGATAACTTCGATAATAATAATAAATATTAATAATAATAATAATAGTAATAATGGATTGACGTATCTCAGTTATCCTTTAGCTCTTCCATCCAGACTTTTTGATCTTCCATATATATATATATATATATGTAAGTAATACAATTATTAAAACTTTGAATTTTAAAATTAATCAGAGGAGACTTTTTGTTTATTTTTTTCTTTTCTTTTGCTATACAATCAATTAATGTTTCAATGCATTGATCTCGAAAAAAAATTACAAGAATCTTACGGGACTGCAACATTATACCTATAAAAAGTTAATGTAGACTACTTGATTGGAAAATGTCAATATTATTACTTCATCAATTTTCTCAACCTTTTTTTTTTCTTTTGTTTTTTTTTATTTAAGGTTTTTCACCGTATGTACCAATCTGCAAGCTTACAATAAGGTAGCGGCATGAAAGGGCAGAGCTTAAGTTTATTTTTATACCAGACAGACATTTGGAAACGGATGATGAATAAAATTAAAGTAGAAAAGAAAAAATTGGCTACTTGCTGATAAATAGATGAATTTAAGCTGATGGTTTGGTCAGGCTCAGGTTTAGACTTGCAGGAACGAAAGAGAATATATAAAATAACCTATTTAACCGCTTGATTATAAAGTATCTCTATCTCTATCTTTATCTATATGGTTAAAAAATCTATTTGTATTTAAGAAAATAATATTTTTTTTTTGTTTCTTCTTTCTCCACTTGAATAATAATTCATAAAATATGGAATCATATCACGGATTAATTTTAACACCTAGAGATGCTATTGTCTTATTAGAAGCAGCAAGAGTTGGACTAATTCCAAAGATAACGAGAAGATTAAGTGAATTTGAACGTCAAAAAGTTATTAGAAATGGCTCAGTTTTCATCTGGGATGAATCTGAGAGTGGAATGAAAAGATGGACTGATGGTAAATCATGGAGTGCAAGTAGAGTTAGTGGTAGTTTTTTAATTTATAAAGAAATGGAAAATACTAAAAATTTTTCATTTTTTGAAAATAATCCAAAAAAACCTACATATTAATGATATATGAGCAGCAGCAACTAACGAAAGCTTTTAGAATAAAAATAATAATAATAATAATAATAATAATAATAGTAATAATACAAAAAAAAAAAATAATAATAATAATAATAATTAATTTTTCTTTTACTAGTTGAAAGTTCTATCTAAGGCAGTCAAAAATTGACCATCCTCCCTATAAGAAGAACTTTCAATACTATGACGATGCAGATGCATTAAACCAGCCATTGGAATATTAGGATCCGTACCATCTACGGTTAAACTATTATTATATTTGATTTGTTCCAATGGGGGTAATCTTAAATGATACTGATTTTCATTAATTGAATTATTTTGAATCTTATTATCAACTTGTAAATATGCCTGATATTTAGGGGGTGTTGTATAATCTCCTCCTGAAATATACAGAATTTGTTGTTGTTTATCATTAGGTATATTTGAAGGTATTGTTACCAATGGAGGAAGCCTTGGAGATACATTTTCAGTATTAATACTTGTAAAAGAATCATAACTGTTTGTAGTATTAGCACTGGAAAAAGCAGCAGATGTGTTTTGATTGTTGGTGTTGACTGTTGGTGAATAACTATTAGGCAGACGACTGCCCCCTTGTATTTCTGTAGCATCATCTGAAGGAGACCTGGAGACAATAGTAGTAGCATTTATAGAATTTATAGCATTTGTGGGTTGGAGTCTCAGCTGCAGTTGCAGTTGCACTTGAGCTTGCAGTTGTACTTGAGCTTGCAGTTGCAGCTGGAGTTGTTGTTGTCGCATAATTGTGTCCAGAGAAAGATCAGTAAATATATCTTGGTAAGCTAGAATATGCTCTGGATACAATTCTTTATTATATAAAATATTTGCAAATAATGGATTCAGGCTTGGCCTAATCAATTTTTCAATATGAGCCAGACCCAGTCTTGAACTTGAAGAATGTCCATGAGAAGAATTCAAATGTGAATCTCTTAAATAAGAATCATTAACATAACTAATCAAATGTAATTTCAGTTTATTTTTCAAATTTAAAGAAAAACTTTGTTTAATTAATCCATTACTTTTATATCTATAAGTGTCATGATTAGAGCCGTTAATACAATCCAATTTTTTTTTCGGCAAACCTTTTGAATTTTTTGATGTAGAGTTTATTACATAGATAGATAGATCCTAATACCTACGGGAGGGATCTAAATTTAAAAATAATTTCCAAAGGATGATTTAATATGAAGCTGATGTTTCAAATTTTAATAAAACAAATAATAAAAAAGAAAGAAAAAAAAACAGTATTTGAAAAGAAAAAGGGGCAAAAAAATCATTAATTAATTACCAAAACTACAAACAATGATCGCCACCCAGTTGATTACAGAGCAATAAAAAAAAAGACTAGTTTTTCATTATCAGCGTAAACATTAAAGAAATCATTTGATACTTTAAAAATGAAATTGTTTGCTTAGAAATTAAGGTTTTTTTTTTCTTTTCTTCTCCAAAACAGATAACAAGATTTACAAATACATCAGTTGGAACTAAGTAAAACAACTAGTGTGTGTGTGCAATTAAACAAAATTACAACGTTCAGTAAAGAAGTAACTAACATTCTACTAATATTTATCTTCGTTGCCTTTCTTTTTTTTTTTTTATGGTCCATGTAGTCCGATGCTTGTCTTTTTTCCTGGCCTAACTAGAGCATAATTTTGAATTGCCCTGAAATCTAGAATTTAGTTAACAAAAAGATTAAATAGACAATTAAATAGATAAAACAGATACAATTAAACACATTTACAATAGAACCTTTCTGACGACATAATAAAATGGTCATTTGGTTTAAGCAAGTTGGGTAAAACATAAATATATAAATATATTAATATATATATATTAATTATAAAAAGAAAAAAAAAAATCCATCATCCTTCACATTTGAAACCGCATATGCAATGAACTTAATTGCATATATATTACATTAATTTAGCTCTTTTTGGACTTTTTTTTTTATTTTTATTTTTTTTTTATTTGTTAAACTCCAACCAAGAACTAGGTAGATATGAACTCCGAACTTTAAAATAAAAAAAAAAAAAAAAAAAATTACGTGAATTGGTTGGTGGACGGGAAAAGAGAAATAAGTTATTGCTATGCAGACAGTTGCTATTTGATGTTTAGCGCTGCATTAGAAAGTCAATTAGAGATCGATCAATTGACTAATTAAACAAACTATAAAGAGAGAAAAACTCATATAACTCGTAAAACTTGATCGGAAAAATAACAATTACAAAATACTTTTCTCCTACCCAATCATTGTGATAATACCAGAAAAGGATGATCATCTACTTTTAATCATTTCAAAAGGCGGTAGCATTTTGGTTGAAGCAATTTGGATTTTGCTCTTTGTTATCTGGGATATATGACTTTCTTTATTCTTCCTTTGTTCTTCCTCCGTGTTAATTTTGCAATCACAAATGGTAGTGCAAGAAAGTACAATATAAAATTGTATTGAAGAAATTAAAAGGAAAGAAGAAAAAAAAAATTATAGTATGGAGCTAGTAATAATAATACTTATAAAATATTGAACAACAAAAAAAAGGGAAGAAAAAGTATCTTGGTGTTGGTTCTCTTATAGATCATGTCGAATGTAAAGCACTTCCCACTTATATCTCGGTCGAAAAATACTGCTTTGAAGCAGCCAAAGGAAATTTCAAGCTTTTCAAGAAATATTGAAGGTGAATATCTTCAAGATGATTCGAGTTTAAGTTACTATTATTTACCAGATTCGGATGTTGGACAAGATCAGATTGATTTATCTGCAGGATTTAAAGATTTTATTCAGTTTGATCCTGAAAGAGATGGTGAGTTTACTGGATTGTTAAAATGTATTGAAAATTATGAAAGAAGTATGGATTCTAAGTTAAAAGTTGATATTATCTCATGGAGAGGTATAATGACAAAATTATTAATTTTACCCTATGAAAATAGAAATGAAATAGATCTTAATATTATTAGATTTGATGGTCAAATTTTTATACAATCAGATAAAAAACTTGATTTAAAAAGACAAGAAGAAGAAAAGCTGTCCCAAACCGATCAATTGAAAAAACTTACATTTAGTGGTTATAAATTTGAAGTTGCAAGTACTTTAAGTCAACCATGGCTGCAGTCTACAAGAAAAGAGATTGAAACTAGAAGGAAAAGAAAAGTGAATAATATTGAACAATATTGTTCTGTTGTAAAGACAGGAATAGGGAAAGTTAAATATTGTATTGGAGGAGAAGTTGATTGTGTATGGGATTATAAACCTTCTAAAGAAGAAGAATTGGAAACGAATGATGATCCATTGACTCATTACGTTGAATTGAAAACCTCGAGAATCTTGGATCAACCAGGGCAAGTTTTTAATTTCGAAAAAAAATTGTTTAAGACTTGGGCACAATGTTTTTTAATTGGTATAAGGAAAGTAATATACGGATTTAGAGATGATAATTTAATATTGAGGAGCGTTGAAGAATATAAGACTGATGAAATTCCATTATTGTTTAAACAAAATCCATTAAATCAACAGCAACAGCAACAGCAGCATCAGAAGAATCCAGCTAAAAAGGCAAAACATTTAAACAAATGTATGGATTCCCTAAAGTTTTTTGGATCCTTATTGGAATTTATTGTTGATAATATACCAGATGATGAAACTAAACTGTGGAGATTAAGTTATCATCCAAATTCGAATAAAGATTACTTGCATTTAACTCAGTTGGATGTATTAGAAGCTAACGAATTGTTAAATGGTGAAAATAGTATTTTGACTTCTGATTTTAAAAATTGGAGAAAAGAATTAAAAGAAAAAATAAATTCCACTTCAAATTGAAGACGCATATATATTTAAAGTTTTTCAACCTATATTATAATGTATTTTATTAGAACTTTTATATATGAAAATAAATAAAAATAGACCAAATTCTCTAGACTATATACCAAATTTTACTTTTTAAAGAAAGTTTTTTTTTCTTTTTTTTTTTGTTCAAAAATTGAATCTCCTTTGAGTACTCTCTCCGTGTTCATTCCCGATAGCAGAACTATTACCATATGGTGTGCGATATTCACTGGTTAGCAACAATTTTTTCTTTTGAAAAGGCGTTTCCCTGGGTTGTGTAGGCAGGGAAATGGGTTGATCGCCATTATCAACGTCAGACTTCTGCTGTTGTTGTTGTTGTTGTTGCTGATGCTGATGCTGTATCTGTTCAAGATAGCTCCCCTTATAAGTACCAAAAGCGACATTGTTAACATATAACGATCCTACAGTAATCAACAAAACGAAAAAAATAGCCTTCCATGAAATTGGTTTAACAAATCCATTAATTATTTCAGCAAACGTTTCTGCACCAATTCTAGCTTTCCCCAACTGAGCGGGATCTCTTTGCATACATTTTTCCCACGTCAAGCATGATTTCTCCAACGCTGGCACTCTTGTTGGGGGAGCACAATTGTTTTGATTATATTCTCTGGAGCAGGAATTTATCTGCTGTAGAACTGCAGCTGAGTAGATTTCTATCTTATTATCAATATCTGTTCTTATAGTGGAAACAAATAAGTAAATTAAGTAAAGTATGAATGATACCACTATTATGTTGATTATTAGTTGAAAATAAAGAGCGATGCAGTATGGAATTGAAGGATCACTTATTAATCTATGGAACGTGAATTTGTTACTGCTATTACTATTATTGTTATTATTATTATTATTATTATTATTATTATTGTTATCATTATTACCATAATTATTATTTTCTTTTTCGTTATATTCATTTAGGTCAACATTTTGCTTTTTAGCGTCATTCTCTTGGGAAAGAACCAATCCATTCAGATCATTCTCATCCAGCGAGCCTTCAATAATATCTGAGTATTTAGTAGAGTTTTCATTAAAGACACTATTCTTCATCAAAGGACTAGATTGATAAGGTAAACTTCCTCTTCTGTAAATTAATTTTGGTGGTAAATAACTTCTATCAAATGGCAAAGAAGAATTAAAGAACGATAAGCCATTGTTGTTATTGCTGTTTATATTAGAATTTGTCTTATCAATGAGCATATATGCTTCTTTAACAGGATTAGTTTTGCCAGGACCAACTGATTGTGATAAGTTATGCATGATACCTTGAGTCAAAGGATTGGTAGTTGAGCTGTTGATATGAATGTTGATGTTATTGGTACTATTGTCGATCATCGATTTGTAAGGTGAGCCAGTAGCATTATTGTGACTCAAATTTGAACTTGGCCGCACAATTTTTTTATCTTTATCTTTAGATCTTTGTGTAGATTCAGCAAGAATTATTCCTCTTGATGATGCCTTCTTTTCACCACTTTTGCCTTTACCATTCAAAACAATACTATCATTTTCCGTAGCATTAAGCCAGCTTCCAGGAATCGTCACATTTGAAGTATCATCATCATCATCATCATCATCAGCATCGCTATGAGCTATTATTCCATCTTTACCAAAATTGATGGGTGTGATAGTTTTTCCCGTTTCAGCTTTCTTCAAAATTCTTGAATATTGAGTCCTCAATAATGGAGTTTTAGGATCTTTTTCAATATCTTGGAGCGTGATGGGCGACAACGAATTTCCTGAAAAACTCGAATCGATAATTGATGGTGTACCAAAATCACCATTCTGTGGATGAATAGGAGTACTTGTTGTCATTTCAAAAAAATAAATTTATTATTATTATTATTATTATTCTAACTAATCTAGCTTAGATCTTAGATACACAAAAAGCTTTCCCTCTTATATATCAGATCAATATAAGAAGATAAATACCCTCGTACAGTTTCAACTTAGTATTTAATAATTATTATATATTCTTTTATTTACATTTCTCTATTTTGTAAACAAGTCGTAAAAACTAAAAGTAGTGCAAAACAATGCACAGAAGCTAACTCATATTCAGCTTCTCGTCCTTACCAACGTTATACTTTGGTGAGTTCTTCTTTGTGTTTCTACCAAAGACCAAAGATCTATCTTTATTTTTGTTTGTGTGTGACGATGGCATGCTGCTGGAGTTGTTGATTGTCGAAGATGAAGAAGGAGGTGTCATTGAAGGAATACTATTTGATGCAGGAGATGCAGCTGAGTCATGGTTTACGATTGGTGAACTATTGACGCTAAACCTATTGGGTTTCTTCTTTGTCTTATTAGAGCTTCTCAATAAACCATCCAAGCGGAATGAACTTTCCTGTTGTGGGTAAACTTGCTGGTGAGGGGCTAGTTGTGATTGTTGTGGTTTGCTTGTGTCATACTGCTGTGGTTGTTGTAATTGATACTGTGATTGAGATTGATCTGCTTGTGAAAATTGAGAATCAATATCTTTTGAATTAGATGATATTATCTGAGGAGCTAATCTTGGGGATTGATCACTCAAGGGAGTTAAATCAGTAACAGATTTTAAATTTTGATTATAAGAATGATGTTCTAAACCTAACCTTCTTGTAGAATTTCTGTTACTTTTAAACGAGATATATGAACTTCTTTGAGGTAACGTATTACCATTATTATCTCTGTTAAAATAATGCTCTGAAAGTGCCGTTGGACTACTTCCAAAAGAATCAGCCAATGAAGTCTTGAAAGAAGTAGATGAAGGGGTACGAGCCAAACTTCTATTCAATATAGCAGAAACTTTTTTATCATAAACTTGAGGAGCTGATTCAAACGGAACAATTGCATCACTATTGCTATAAGATGTATCCGTTGATCTTCTATATTGATGTAATGAAGAATTTCCATACCCAGAAGCAACAGAGTCATTAATCTCTCTTGTAAAGAAGGAATCCAAGTTATCCAAAGCCGCATATATATTACTCAAAGCAGAACTATCATTTTCCAGTACATGTGATTCAATAACAGAAATTGTGTCACCAAATTCGGGTAATATTTGCAGTTGCAGTTGCAGCTGGTATTGATGGTAATGTTGCTGTTGTATGTGATGTTGATGACTTTGTATTTGTTTTTCATAAGTATATTCTTCTGCATGAAATTCAACATTATCTTGCTGCTCGGTTTCAGCGTTACTTGCAACTACACATGTAGAGAAGACAGCATGGATGTTGTTTCTAGTAGTAGCCGCAGTTACTGCAGGCATTGGAATAGCCCAACCACTTTCTTCTGGTATACCAAATAAAGTTGCCGTTTTTTCATATCCTTTTCTAATTGTTTTATTACCAAGACTCATTCTTAAAACATCTTTATCTAATTGCGAACCTGATATACTAACAGTTTTATCAAGAACCGTCAAAGCTTTTTCTGCGTAATCAGTGAGAAGCAAACGTAACAATGGTGAAATTAAATCGGCACCTACTCCAATAAACTCTTCTTTTTGTAAGTCAATCAAAGGAAATATTTTTTCTAACAACTCCATCGTTTCTATTTTTACCCAATCAATTTTATTTGATAAAATTCCTAGTAAAAAAACCACCGTTTGTGCTTGATAATTATTAAAGAAATACTTCTTGATGGTATTAACAATTTGACTTAAAAAATCCTGCTTGGTTCTAAATTTTTTCTTTATAAATGAAGATAAAATACGGGACAAATCCGACCTATCATTCTCTGGGTGATTAGACAGAATTGCATTCAGATTAAATCTTTCCACCATTCCACAAATAGCGGTTGCTGCATCGATAATGTCAACGGGGAATTCATTGATAGCTAAAGCGTGTAAAAACCTAGGGAGATTTGATAAAGTAGCTAATAATAACCTAGAGTCTCCCGATCCTATGATATCACTATCATGTAATTTGTTTAAACGATCTAGTAATGCCAAACATGGCTCCCAAGCATTTGAAGATCTTAAACCAATCATAACAATTTGCTGTAAACCATCAAATTTACCCTCCCATTTAGGAGGAAAAGTCGAGATCAAACATGAAACAGTATCAGGAGAATCTAAATCAATTTTCGAAACAAATTTAGATAAAGCAGATAAGACTTCGATAAATTCTTGTTCATGAACAGTACTTAAGCAAGAAACACTCGACCAAAACAACTGAGGAAAATCAATTAATTTTTCCGAACTCAATTCAGCCGTTATGGCATTCAAAGTCATTAAAATTTGCATCGCAAAGCCTTGGATATCTGGGGTCTCATCCGAAATAGTATTTGATAGACGGTGTAACATATCTCTTAACATACCTTGATCTAAAAACGATAACAATGACCTGAAAATCTGAAAAGAACGACAAGCAATATGCCTTACAGCACAAGTTGTTGCCCATGTTAAAGAGACTCTACTCCAATCTTCTTGCAAGTTTGGAACGGAATTTCTGAATATTTCCAACATATTACGGGTTAGTACATCCATGTTTCTCGGAGTTCTGGTTCCATTCCTATCACTATTCAAATCATCATAAACCCATAAACTTTTGGAATAATCGCGCTTTCTCAACAACGAAATTGTATCAGCCGCCTTTGGCTCATCTAGAGCCAACCCATGAATCAAGTGAATTAACATCTCACATGCTTGATCCTGAACAATAAATAAATAATGATCCAACAAAGAAAAGGAAACATGTAATAACAAGGCCAACTTTGTCCTCATAACCTCTGATGACGCAATGAAAAGATCAACTAAAAAGATCATTGATATTTGACCTAAAGAGAATACTGATTCTTTTCCTGTATCACTCAAATATTTCCATAAATCTGCAATATATGGCAACTCATCCGATGTTGGTTGAAATTCTGATGTATCTGGTTGTGGCGGAACCATTGCCTTCGGTTCTAAATTGGAGATAAGATCATCAATTAATGAACTGCCTGCTGGGGCTAATGATAGATAGACAATAACTTGACGTGAATATTCCACAAAAGATGATAACCTTCTTTTGAGACAATCCGAATTAATAAAATACATAATGGGCTTAATATTATTCATGTTGTTACCATTTGCTAAGGCAACCCAAAGAGCTTCGACCTCATTTTGCATTCTATCACTGAATTTGATTGAAATTTCAAATAAATTGTTCAAAACCATTAAAGTGTTGACATCTTCTTTATTTTCGTCATCCAATTGTAATTTAACACTATTAAACCAAGGTAACAAAATTGCCAATAAATCTCGTCTGAATTCAACGCTGACCACATGGAACCATTTCGTTAATTCGGATATTATCTTAAAAGATTCTTCAGGTTGAGTGGATGCAAAATGAGAAGACATATTGAAAATTGCTCTTTTATAAATAACTTTAGTCCTACTACAAACACTTTCGGTGAATCGGTCAACAAAATTACTATTATATGCCTTCTTTTCAGTATGTTTCAATAATTTAGCTGCTGCAACTCTCATTTTAAAATTATCAGAGCCCGCTGCACATAACGCTAGAGAAACAATCTGATAGGATTTTGCGGGCAATTCATCTAATTTCAATACTGCATCAGCAAAAGTTAAAAAGTAACTTTCAGCAGTTTTCGGATTTTCATGATATGTATAGCAGCATTCAAAAATATTTGAATATATCTCTTTGTTATCCGTATTTAATGATAAAATATTAAATAACGCTTTTCTACCAAATGAATGAAGTTTCAGGTTTTTTGTATTAAATAGAGCACTGATCCAATGCAATAGACCCGGAATATCAAATGACATAAGAACAGACTTTCCTGATTCTTCTATTTGCTTCATTATTGGACTTGAACATAAGGCCGCCATACAGCTAACTGATGAATACTCTAATGCAGATCTCTCTAGCTCAAGCGACGCATTCAAAGAAATAGAATCCTTCGAACTAGATATGTTCTTTATCATGTAGTTATATCTTTCTTGGGCTACTGCAGCAGACAGTCCATAACCACACCATTCTTCTAAAAACGAAAAGCAACTAGCTCTTGCTTCAAATGGTAACCATACATCTGCATCAAAATTTTGCGAAATCCCTAAGTACACATTTTCCAAAATACCACTGAAATAACGACGTAATCTTTGAAATACAAAATCTGTTTGAATTGAAGGTATGGATAAAAACATTTTTAAACTTTTGATAATCGCCACCAACTTTCCCAATATCCACTCATCTGCATAAATACGATTATCCAAAAATCTAGCGGTAATATTATTCAATATTCTTGCTAGTTCAATTTTCAACCTATCTTCACTAAGATCTCTTTGGTTATGCTTCGGGTGATCGTCATTTAGTGATGGATCAATACTTTCTAAGAAACTTTTGAAAATATTAACATTGACACAACTAAGTCCAGCAACGATCGCATCTCTCACTGTTGGTTGTTGGGTTTTTAACAAAGGTACAACCATTTTAAAAATCGATTTTGCACTGGTGATTTTTTGATGCTGAACTGTTAATACTTGTTGAGACCTTTTTCTGATATGAGACTTAGTGAAACTTGATGAGTTGGAAGTGCCAGAGATTGAGCCCGAAGGTATATGTAGTCTTTGCTCATTTGTAGATGTTAATGTAGTACATGCTACAATCAAATATATTCTCCATTGTTCCACTAATAATTCTGGTGGAGAAAATTGTTTTGATGCTGAATTTGTAGCTCCCATCAGTTCTTCAACAGCAGTCTGATTATTGGTAGAACTATTACTATTATAAACACCAGACAAAGCTCCAAAAAATGATGAAGCTGATTTATTTGGTTGATGATGGCTATGATTCTTTCCAACGTAATTCAGAGAAAAAGACAAACTCCTCGAAGTTGACTCCTCTGAAAAGCTGAAGATGGGTTCATGAATTTGAACTAACCTGACGCACACAATAGAGCGACATAAGGCTATTGGAATCGGGCATTTCTCAAAAATTATTGTCAAAACTTTAGGAAATATTTTAAACCATAATGTGCTATCGATCCCATAGTCACTTCTGGCTAATGAAGTTAATATATTTTTCCTTTTTTTAATATTTAATTCCTTTAGCCTTTTTTTCTCAGGTAAAGTCAATTCTTTTTCCAACGGGGAAATTAGTTCAAAGAAGTCTGTATTGCTTAAAATGTGAATTAATCTAGTACCGACTTCAGCAGTAAATTTGGAAGGAGTCCTTTTATGTTGATTTTGGTCTTTAACAAAATCTTCTTTTGTATTTTCAGTATTTGAACTTATAATAGTTAACTCGTCAATAACTTCATCGAAGGTTGATACGATTTTCAAAATTTGTAAACCAAAATGGCGAGTTCTAGAATCTTGCGAACATAAGAAAAATAAACCGTTCCCTTCTACTTCTTCAATAATAGTAATAATGTTTTTCAATTCAAGCTCATCGCTAATCTTATTGGATTCTACTTTCACTAGATTATCACCGCTATTAATAACTCCGTGAACTGGATTATTTATGTTCCCATTTATATTCATATTATTGATATTATTTGGATTCATACCATTAATTGAGACTTCGACCGCTTCCGGCTGAGAGTTCTTTAAAATTTCTTTGAAAGAATTTAGCCAGCAGTTCAACAAATCGACATATATTTTGAGCAAACTCTGATACTCTTTAGAAGTCAAATAATTTACATCAAAAGCACAGTAAGACTTTTCATCAAACTGAAAAGCATATCTTGCAAAAGTAATAATCAAAATTTTTGGATTCTTCTTTATGAGCAAAACCTTTAACGTATTGATCGCAGCTGAACTTATTCTTACGTCACCATGTACAGAGTTCCTAACTAATAGTTCAACTAATTTCCTGTATGAGATATTTAAACCAGAAGATGAGCCATATGGAATAGTGTCAATCAACGTAGAGAACAACTCAATATTCAAATTTTTCGTAATATGAGAAGAAAAATCATTGTTATGCAAGAACGAGGAAAAGGGCGACTTTGCCGAAAATGTCGAAGACAGAGTTGAAGCACCAGAAGTCAACGATGATATAGACATACCAGAACCAGGTGAGGATGAAGTGTTTGAAACAGAACCATTATCTGGCAGGGAAGAACTAGAATTCAATTGCCAGTTAGGAGCCCCAATAGAGCTATCCAAAGTTTGGAAGAGTTTAAGAAATATTTTCGTGAGTTCTTCGTGAGTTGAAGCATTGGATGAATTTTTTTCAAAAATATCAGTCCCTCCATTACTGAATAAAACAGAACCATTTTTTTTCCTGCTGTCAATATTTATAAACTCAAAAGCATTTCTCTGTTGCGGAATATCTATCAAAACTTCGTCGGTAGGAAATGGTGGCCTCTTCTTCGTTTCGACATCTATCAAAATAGCAATGTATGATCTTAAACATAAAATCAATTTTTCTTGAGAAATTCCCTCTAAGCCAGAACCATTATAACTTGACTTGATTAATGGTAACAAAACATTTTCTAAAGTATAGTTTAAATTCGAATATCCGACGGATCTCAACAACTGAACGGAAGCTTGAATCAATGATAAATCAGACGTTATCCATTGCTGTTTCTTTGAGGAATTATTGAAAAATAAAAGTTTAAAAATTCTATCCAAATTCCTAACGGTATTATTTAATGATTCAGTACATCTGAATAAATACGTCCAGGTTAGTCTTGCACAGCATGTGATATATATTATCTTGTCCTCTACTGAGGCCTTCGGAACCTTGGGCTTCAAAATATTAACATTACTTTCAATAATTTTCAACCAATTGTCTAAAAATAAGTCGCTATTAGAAACGGACAAACTAGTTGTTACCAAGTTAATTCCAGAGGCCCAGAATTGTCCAGATTTATAGCTCAACATCCATAACGCTTTCTGAGAAATTAAATCGATTGCTTCACTCCAGGTAGGATGATTCACCTCTGCAGTGACAATACCAGCCAATGGCAATAAAATCTGATTTAAAACTTCCGCGTATGATAATAACACATTTTCGTTTTGACATTTGCTAAAAAATTTTCCCACGCTCTGCAAAAAATCTGAACTTTCTTCAAAATTTTCCAAGGGGTAATGTCTTAATTTTAAATATCTCATTCCATGAATCAATAATCTTAAATTGTCTTCTGTATGGCTGTTATTGTTATTATTAGTGCTATTATTATATTCAATTCCATTATAAACATCAGCAGATAAATTTCCTTGATCACTTTTGCTTATTGAAGAAGATGAATTATTTGAAATATTTGGTGGAACTTTTTCCAAATCAGCTATGAATCTATCACTAACACTTAAAAATCTCTTATCAGACATATAACCTAATAATTCTGCAAATAAATTCCAGTTTGAAGATCTTATCAAACTTTTACTTATCAATATTGGATCTGTAGTTTTCAATTGTGAATGAATAATTTCCTCCAATTTATCCCCTAAATCGTCTCCTAAGACATCATTTGGTGTTTGTTTGACAACCTCGATTAATACTCGACATAATATATAAATACTTATTAAAGATTTTCTTTCTGCTTGAATTGCAGTTTCTTTAGATTCTTCGACTTTAATTGCTAAGCTTTTAAGATTATTGTTATTAATATCAGACAAGTTGGTACCATTATCAGATGAGCTTATCGAATTTGATTTACGATCTTTCACTGGAGAATTGGATGTAGATGATGATGAAGTAACTGGACCTAATTTGGATGAACTTTTCTTGTGTGATCTCATGAATGATAAAGAAGCCTGGCGATGTAGGCCCTTGTGTTCTTTAAGTGGTGGTTCAGGATTTGAAATTGTTCTTGAAGTAGAAGGAATTAATCTTCTCTGTTCTTGTTTCAATATTTTGATATTTTTTTCAACTGCACTAGACGCTAATATGGCAACTTCTGATTTTGATTTTCTCCAAAACATTACAGAGTCAATTACAGGCTTTGGTTTTCTTCTTGCAATATATCCCAATGATTCTATTATTTTATCAAATGCTGGGTCAACACCTTCTGCTAACAATTCATTTATCGGAGGTTCCGTATCTAATGAATAAGTATTTAAGCATAAATTTAATTTCCTTTCAGCATGTCTAACAAATTGTGTAAATAATATATGTAATGTATACTCAGCTGGAGTTTTCTGATCAGTTGCCAAGTTTCTGCGTACTTCATTAATCTCATTAATATTAATCATAGTCAATCTTCTATCCAAACCTGTCTTTTGTTGTTGTTGCTGCTGCTGCTGCTGTTGTTGCTGTTGTTGTTGTTGCTGTGGAGCCTGTTGAGCTTTCTGGGTCTGCTGAGATACTTGCTGCAATAAGTCCTGAGAATTTTGTACTTTCTCAGGAGTGACAAGTGGGGGTGGAGGTGGTAGTTGAGGTGTAATTAAATTATTCAGAAATTGTGAAGTAGGTTCAGCATTGGGAGTCGTTACCATTTCATTAGTATTTTGATTTTGATTTAAATTCAAGTTTTGGCTTAATGAATGCATAGGAGGATCTCCCAATTTAAAATCAGAAGTTTGAGAGTAATATTGATCGTGGTCTTGTTGAACTATTTGAGGTGAAACTTGATGTTCATGTTGTTGTAAACGCAGATGAAGATTATTTTCGAATGTATTGGAATCAAAGGATGAATTTGCGTTATAATCCTCGGGTATATCTGGAATTTCTATTATTTGAGGAATGTGATTTTCTTGAGATATGTTATATATTGATTGCTGATTATTATGATCATTATTACTGCCATTTGCACCGTTGCCTCTTTCGCCATCAATATTCACCGACATTGGTAATTCTGAGAATATATATGATTCCTTTCCTTTTATCTGATTTTTTCGCTTCCTGAAATAGTTTCAAATGTATATACAATGTGTTCAGTTGCTTTTTATTATAGTACTCAAACTATAGTACTTATAAATATTAAACAAAGTAGTTAGAAAAAGCCCGACATATAAAAATAACAATTTGATCTAAGTTGATTTTATCAACAAGCAAAAGAAAGTAATAAAAATAAAAATAAAAAAAAAAAAATTAAAAAATTAGAAATTATGAAGCAATAAGTAATATACAACAATTGATTTGAACCAAGCAATAAATAAAAGGCCTGAGATAAATCCAAACTAGATTTATTTGAAGTAATATATTTAAATATATATATATATATATATATATAAAACTTTAGTGTTTATATTTTGATGTGTGTACACACATTGTGTATCAGATTCGCATTGGGGGAAAAAAAAAGAAAGGAAACTTTTGTTCGTAAAGAAAATATCAAAAAAATAAAAAAATTTTGAAAAAAAAAATAATGTAATTGCGAATTCTGTGGATCGAACACAGGACCTTTAGATTGCAGCGCTTAGCACGTCTTCAGTCTAACGCTCTCCCAACTGAGCTAAATCCGCTATACATTAATAAAGTTTTGAACACTGTTTTGACATTCGCTATACAGAATAATGTAAGAAATGTAAGAACAATTTATCGAACAATCTATCACTATTACTATTATTTATTGATTTTAATTAGCCACGTAACTATAAGACCTATACAACGCAGTGGAAATAATCACGGCCTTTGGAAATTCCATCCAAGACTATTTTAGAAATTTCATCTGCGTCACTTGTGATACCTGTTAAATTTTCAGCTCCATCTTTTGTTACCAAGATATCATCTTCTATACGGACACCACCGATTTCGTAGTATTTTTGCATAATTTCTAGATCAATTTTTTCTGCTTTTTTAGGATCTTTTAATCCTTCTTCAACTAAGAAAGGTGAGAAATATACACCTGGTTCATCTGTGACAACCATACCTTCTTGTAGAGGTCTACGTATTCTTAAATATCTCAACATTGGATTTGGATCTTCATAATTTGGTAATCCACCAACATCATGAGTATCCATACCTAGTAAGTGGCCCAAGCCGTGGGGGAAAAAAATAACTGAAGCAGCGCTCTCAAAAATTTCATTTTCTGTGAATTGGGATTTGAAAATACCCATTCTTAAAAAATGTTTGATTAATATTTTATGTGCTAAAATGTGTATATCATCCCATAATACTCCAGGCTTAATTTGAGCAAATGCTTGTTTTTGCATGTCTAATACAGTATCATAGATTTCTCTATGTTCTTTTGACCATTTACCATCAATGGGGAAACATCTTGTAACGTCGCAACTATAGTTTGACCATTCTGCTCCAGCATCAATTAAAACTGATTTCCTTTGCCCTAAATCTTCATCATTTTTAACATAATGTAAAGTACTACAATTTGGACCTGAACAACATATTGGATCATAACTTTGAAATTTCGAGCCCTGTCTAATTGAATGATAAACAAATTCTGCGTGTATGTGACCTTCATTTTTTTCAATTGGCAACGCTGACATCACCGCTAAATGTGAATTATCTGTAATCTTAGCAGCATGGCGCATCAACAGAATCTCATAGTCATCTTTGATCATTCTAGATTCATCCAAAGACCACAAGAATTCTTTATCATCAGCAATTAAAAATTTTTTAAAAGATTCTTTATAATTCTTATAACAAGTACTATAAATCTCTCTTTTATCTAAAGAATAGTCTTCTAATTTCTTCAAAATTTTAGATTCGTATAAAACTTCATCGACATCAAATACCTCTTTGGCTTTTTTTAAACTCATTGGCATACCACTCCACATAACGTCATCATAATCAATTTCCGGTAAGAACAAAGTCAACTTATTTGTTATCAAGTCAAATAATACATGCAGACTAGGTATATTACAACCTGTAAGATAATAAAAATATCTGTTTTGTCTAAATGGATAAGTTTGATCACAATATGGTATTGGTAAAGGTGCTTCTCCACTGACGAAAAAAACCGATCTCGATGACGAAGATTTTTTGGTCAAAAAATGTTTGGCAACATTCAAGGCATGTTTCTTGGCTGGATATTTCTTCCCTTTCAATTCAATCGGACCTTCCTGATATGATGAAAACGACAGCATTGTAGAAGTTGAGAATTTTCCAATTGTATTAAAAGCAGTATTCGTAGTATCAATATATTTGCCAAAATTTAAATTTTTTTTCCTATGGAAATTATACGACCACTTACAGAGAAATTGTACCACGTAGCTAACGAGTTAAACATAAGAATTAAAAGAATTGAAAAAAAAAAAAAAAAAAAAAAAAAAAAAAAAAAAAAAAAATTA
>KV454011.1:1658134-1681287 GCA_001661245.1 Pachysolen tannophilus NRRL Y-2460
AAAAAAATTCTCCCTTAAAATAATAAACCCACTATCAGTAAAATTATTCTATTAGATTAGCTTGAATCCATCCATCTAAGATAATCCTATATTATTATAGTATATAATTTTATATTCTCTTAACTTTACTTAAATTCATCATCATCTTCTTATAAATTTAGTGTAAAATAAACGACCACAATTTTTCAATCATTTTCTTAACACGTTTAAATTTTCTTTTCAAAAATAAAGAAAATTCAATACTGAATAATTGAATAATTAAAATAGAGAACAATTAAAAAAAGAAAATAATTGATCCATTGAAGATATATTATAATAAGTTATGCCTAAGAAAAGTACAGCCAAGATACCACCTAGTGCATCTGTTCCAACAACTGCGTCGGTTACAAAACTGCAGACAGTGTCGTTATACCAAGAAGTAACAGAAGCAATTCAAGTATCGTATAAATCATATTTAAAAGATATATCAACAAATAAAAAATTGAAAACACTTGATTTGTTTTTGGTTTTTTTAGTGCTGCTAGGGATAGTACAATTTGTATTTTGTCTATTGATTGGAACTTTCCCCTTCAATGCATTTTTGGGTGGGTTTATTAGTACTGTAGGACAGTTCGTCCTCACAGTTTCATTGAGATTACAGTCTACCGACGAGGAAAATAAAATCTTTAAAGATATCAGCCCGGAAAAGGCATTTGGAGATTACGTTATTGCCAGTTTAATATTGCATTTTGTCGTTTATCATTTCATCAATTAAGAAAATCAAGAAGAGACAAAAAAATTATGTTTTGAATTGTTTTAAATTGTGTATAATTTTTTTTTTCTTTTTTTTTTTTTAATTAATCTTTCTTTATTTTAAGTATTTACTTTTATTTACTTTTTCATTTGTTGATAAAATTTTGATTAATTAATTAGAATCAAGAGAAATCCATTTCATAAGAGTTTGTTTTTAAGATTAATTTCTTCACCTTCTTCACCTTAGTATTTATGTCTTCTTTTTTATTTTTTTTTTAACCGGAAACTAGAATACTGAATATTAAAAAAAGACAGATTGGGGCGGTTTTATTTTTTTGTTTGGGAATCGCGTTTTTTTAAGCGAGATGCAAGTCTATGCAGGTATTTTTGTTTTTAAGAATGTTTTTATCGTACTCTCTTGTATTGAATTGTATTAATTTCTAAAATTATATTGACTAGTTTGAAACCCAAATTCTAGAGTGGTATTCTTGTTTTGATCATAATATTTTTCGAAAAAAAAAAGATTACTTAGATTTCAAAAATCTTTTTCATAAAATTCTAGCTGTAAGTTTTTATCAAATATATTGAAATCAATAGGGGAAATGACTGCATTGGCAGCTAACGCAGCTAGTAATAAAGTCGTTCAAGATTCATTTCATCATCAAATGAAGAAGAGGCAAGGGGATTTAACAATTGCATTTTCAATAAGATCACATTTCTTGAAAGATTTGGACGATACAGAATGGAAGTATAGACAAAAACTAAACAGTCTCTTGAACTCTTTATCTCCATTTTCCAACATAGTGGAAGATACCAAGAGTTTGATAGTAGCACATATTGATTTATCAAATTCAATGAATGGTATTTCAAATGATGGTGAAAATGAGCAGGCAGCAAGATTTGAAATATTGGTTGATTGGACATTCAAAATTATACCATTATATGCTCGCTATATCAAATTATTTCAACATAAATTTGTTATAAGTGCTTTAGAAAAATTACCATTTGCAAGAATAGCTTATTTTGCTAAATTTTTTGAAAAAATGTTTGAATTGTACAAAACTTATCCTAATATAACACAAGATCATTTTTTAGTTCTGAAATTATTGAATTGTAATACAAAAATATCGGAAATTTTCTCATTTTCAAAAGATATTTTACAAGAAATTGATTATAATTTAGATGAAAGTAATAACGATGTTTGTTTTAATAATGTTAAATCATTAGATAACTTGCAATTAATAGCATCAAATTTTACAGACACCAATATTCTTGATATCGGTAAAATTTTAGCCAAGTTTTCATTATACCATAGATTGAAAACTATAAACAACATTGATGTTGAAATCTTAGCTCTTGGGAAAGACAATGATGATAATACTGATGATACACATATTTTTAATAAAATCTCGAGTTTAGCTATTTGCAAATTAGGAGAAAATAATAAAAAATCATTAATGTTCCCACCTTTTAGATTTAATGAATTAGTGATCTTAAATAACGATCTTTTATTTGATTTCATGTCACCAAGTAAAAAGACGAATTTTTTGCAAAATGCTAATGATAAAGATATAATATTGACAACAACACAAACCACAGATTTCGAACAAATTGAAATCATGTTGAAATTCACAATTTTACAAGATGATAGCAGACTCGGGTTTAAAATTTTTGAAAATATGTTCTCTAAGATGAGTTCAAATGTAAAGAACCCTAATAAAGATTTTTTCAAGAAATTAGAAAACCTAAATGGGTTGAAAAACGGTAAAACAGGTTTAGATATCAGATTGGATTCTCCAATAATGCCGAGTTCCGCTACAAGAGCTACAAGACATTTTGGCGAAATGAATGATAATGATTCCTCTTCTCAACTGCAATTACAAAACTCCCCCGTGGTAGAAGCATCTCAACAAAAGAAACTGACGAATTCCACCATGGAAATACCAAGAACTCAATCTAGTTTCTCTTTGTTAAATAAAAATAAACTCGGTGCTAACCTCTCTGATTCTTCAGTAAAACCACGACAACTATTTTCAAGGACAAAAAATACATTCAAGGAATTCATCACAACAACCAGCAATGAAGAATACATCAATGATGCATCCAAAGATGATGAGCCTCGATTGTCGATGACATCCCCAATGAGTTCTTTTAGTGATATAACCGACTCGTCGATTTGCTCTCTGAAGCAACAAAAGCAGAAACATATTTATAGAAATATGCTTAAAGTTGTCAAATTGGAATCTACTACATCAGCAAAAATATTCAATAAAAATACCTCTACAAAAAGGGAAGATGCTTCCAAAATTTCATTAATGGAACTGAAACCTATAAAGGAAACCATAGTAACTACAGTTAAAAACAAAGTTACAATTGGTTACTCTACTAATGAGGACGAAGGCGATACCAAAAGTATCAATGAACTTAGGAAATCTACTCTTGGTACGGAAAATCCAGTTATAAACTCGAGGAATGCGAATGAAATTTTAAACACCATTGTCAACAGTAAAAAGTGCACCACAGAGAAAGAGTTGTCAGAATTATACCACCGTAATGGATCTGATAAGCGAGATCAGAGAAAGTCATCTGTACTAACACTTCATTCTAGAAAGAAAAAATTCACAAGCTTGGATAATTCCGATAATGAAAGTGACCATGCAGAAGATGACGAAATAATTTCAAATCAGATACTTGTTAGCTCTTCTGAACAAGAACAAAAAGAAAATAAATCACAAAATATTAGACGAAATAGAAGGAAATCATTCATGGACATTTTAGGATTAAAGAAAAAACCTGCAAAGTTAAGTTTTAACGAGTCTGAGGTTATTGATAGCACAGTTTCATCTTCAATACACGCAATGAGTGAAGATGAGTCAAAGCAAACAATAGTATCCAGATCATTTCTATTCGACGTAAAATACAATCCTAAAAATACAAAGAATTTAAGTATTGAACCCCAGGAAAATACGACCAACATAAATTCTTCATCAGCCATTAAAATATCCACGTTACCTTCACCATTTGATGTTTCATCAGATATGGTCAGCCAGATATGTTTGTCGGGCTAAAAAATTAATATAAAAAAAAATATCTTTCTTCATTGTAAGATCAATTGCAGAATGTCGAAATGGAAAAACAATATACGTGACATTATATGATTCGATGAGCATCTTGTTCAATCGTTATCAACCAATTGTGAAAATGCAAACTATATGATCGCTTTTCATGAAGACGAATACTAGGATGGAAACATGCTAATCTTTCTCTGCGCATGAAGCGTGAATTAAATGGGTCTCGAATTATTGAAACTTCAACGGTATTCTTTATTCAACTTCAAAGAAAGGTTTGACTACAAAATGTTATGTTTGGGATAGTACGGGATTGCACACGAAATTGTCATTAAAACCTTGAGATGTTACCGGAAAAGTCTATATTTTTATTAATGGTACCAAGTTCTTTTCATAGAACTTCCAGAAGTGTTATTCCAATCGTCCCCATCATACTTAACATTATCATGTTCACAATTTTTTTTTTTTTGAAACAACAGCAATAGGAATTACTATAAAGATTGTTTGCAGTGAGTTGTAACTTGATGAAAAACAAATCAAGAATGGGAAGGGGAAACTGAGGTTAAATGTTTAATTTAAATATGTATGGTTTGAGAATCAAAAATACGAAGTACAAAGAAAGAGCTAATTAGATAAATGGAATTGATATCATTGGGAGAAATTAAAAAATTGGAATATGTGCTTGAATTCAAATAAAAAGTAGAAATATGGTTATTTTCCTAGATTTTCTTTTACTATGAAACGTGATTTCTGCTCATGTGTTTTCAAAACTCTTTTTAGAATGACATTTCTTATTAATCTATTTTTAAATAATGTCAATATATAAAATATATATACAAAAACGAATAAACAAAACAAAGGGATATACTTTTAATGATTAGCCTTCAACTTTCGTAAGCGATTAAAGAAGCACTAGCCAAATTTCTTCTGACATCGACCTTGTCAACATCATGTGTATCTTCGACTTCACCCCATCTCTTAGTCTGGTAAATGGTTTCCAAAGTTGCAGCTTGAGCAATTTCCTCTATTGTCAAAATACCTTCTTCTTCTTCAGCTAGAGCCTTTTCGTTTGCTCTAATGATAGCGGCTCCGGCCAAGAAAGATTTAGCAATTAATGTTGCTTTCTCTAAAGCTACCATTTGCCACATATTCAAACCAGACATCCAAAGTCTAATTACTTCTTTCGTTTCTTCCGTTTGAACATTACCAACTAGTCCGTCTTTATCCGAGTCTAAATAGGAGAGTCTTACGTTGTCTTTACCAGTTGATTTGGCAAAATAATCTTCCATCGACTTAATGATAGGTCTATACAACTTTTCTTGAGCTGGTCTCAAATCCCCATCACAGTCTAATGCCGGAGAAAAAACCAATAAAGTATCGGTGTCTAAATATCTCAACAAATCTTCTTTGATATCATCAATTCTCCCTACTTTGACAATGAGATCTGGATCATTCAAATCATGGGATTTAGTCAAATCAATAGCTCTCGAAGCAGTAGAAGTCAATGGTAATGAAAAAGATCTTGCGGATAAATTTGGTAAGTGCTTCCATTCAACTGCAATCAAATGAGCCAATGTCTTCTTGGACTTTGGTAAGACTAAAGGATTACCCAATGGAGTCTTGATTGTCTTGTTATCTAATTGAACCTCAAAACCATGGTCTGTTTCTTCAACACCAACTTTTTCCCAAAACTTTGAAAGATTCTTCTCCAAACGCTTAGTTTCAGGTGAAACATTTCTCTCAATTTTTTCCTGTGTTAACTTTTCCTTCGGAGGAAACGGAGGAGCATCATTATTTGGTTCCTTGGCATAGTATCTTTTCAAAGTTTGAAAAGTCAAGGGTAAACTAGCACTAACAGCACATGGAAAATTTGTACTTGGCCCTTTACTAACAGCTCCAACTCTAAAGCTTTTAAATGTCACTAAGCCTGAGCTTCTTCTTGAAATCATGATTAACGCTATTTCAGCTCGAACTGCGTGTCGGTGTCAATAAAGAGAGAAATATAAATGATTATCTAAAACTATTCATTCAACTTTTCAGCAACAATTTTTTTTTTTAACTGCGAAAAACAGCGGTAGTAAACATCTTACACAAATGTCCTAAAAAGGAAATACAACAAAACTGTTTGATATATTCCTTTTAGGCATCAAGCATTGAAGCATCTTTTAATTGTATATTTTATACTTTGTATACAATAATTTTGAATGATAATGAAGGTTTGTTATTTCGATCTAAGTGTATAATATGGTAATGAATAATGACATTGCCCAATGAGTTAGTGCAACTCTATGGCTGGGATTTTGAAGCTCAAGTGCCCGAATTTGAAGTTGGTTTTGAGTTCGAGCTGTTAACAAACGAAAGATGGAAGTTAGAACCTACGGCGGCTAATTTTTTACATGGAATTGTGTCATTTCGCAGTAAACTTTGTGGTGGATTTGATGGAAATACACTAAAAGTATGTCATTTAAAGTCGTTAGATAATTTTTTATTGGATGTTTCGGAGTTGTATTTAAATGAAGATGATCATCTTGGTGATTTTACCGATTATTGCCTAAAGTCATCGATTTTTGAAATTGAATATTCTACTGAGAACAATGATTACGAAGTTTCTAATAGACTATCTGAAGAGGTTTTGAAAGAAGCTATAAAGTTGGATGATGACACAAGAATGTTTATGAGCCGCTGTTTGAAACCCGTCAAAAGAAAGCATGATTTAAAGTGTATATTTCCTGAAAAGGACGAGTTACTCAATTGTGATGAATTGATATTTTCCGGAACAGAGTATGATGGTGATTTATTTGATCAATTAAAGCTTGATCTTAAAAGCCGCAAATTTGACATGAAGGTGCAAGATATAGATGAAACTTACAAATTTGATTCTTTTATTCCTTATGGTGAAAACTTTCTAGACGATATCAAAGGATACACAATACCGTCATTATCGTTAGAGCCAATCATTTTCAAAGATTTCAAACTTGATGCATTTATAGTTGACACTACCATTGATGGTGTTGGGGCCGATTTTCCCCAATCTATCGTGCCGCTGTTAATTGAAAATGTTTGGAGAATAGAAAGTTCTTGTGAAAGTAATATTTCACACAGTGGAGATTTTCTTGAGGAAGAATTGAATGAAATTGCAATTAGTTATAAATTAAATCTCCCAAAGATGAAACAAAATGAACCCAACAATTCAGTTGCTGAAAGTTGTATAGACGGATTCCCAATTTGGATTATGCCCCAATTAACATTACTAAATATGGATTGGGTTTTCTTTAATAATGTTAATCCAGACAGCCTTTTGAATGAAATACTTGATAGTGATTTTTCAAAACATATAACCTTAATTGGTAACTTAGAATCAGATCATCATTGTCTGAGTAAAAATAAAGTAAAATTGTTCAAAATCAAACAAAAGCTATTAGAACAAGATGATGTTGGATATTTTGAAAGTGTAAACTCAATCAAACATGTTTCACGGAATGATTCGATACACAATAGAGATACTTTTATGCTACTGTCAAAAGAATTATTACAATATGAGCCTGAATCAAGCGAAAGGCTTTCTGAAAAGCCGCTGACGTTATCTTTTTCAACTGAAATTGTGTCAACTCCGGGATCTATGGTTGTTGAAAACTCTACAATAGCTCTTGAGCTACTGACCTCGCCAGAGCTTCCTGATACTACGTTTTTAAGACCAAATAAAAAAAGAAAGAAAAATAAGAGAAAACTGCTGCATACCAACAACTCCATTATTGAAATTGATGACTTGATTAAACAAAAATCTATGAAAAAAATTGATAGAATGGAATTTGCCAACGGAACAAACGTGACAAATTTTCCAATGAAAGATATCTTGACATTTTCAAGTAATGCATTAGACATTGACATTACCAGACATGAAATTCCACCTGACTTTGACTTCGATACCTTACCCACTGTTGACGATGAACCTGAAAATAGTAGGAAGTCTAAGCTACTAAATTATCAATTTGAATCTCAGCGGCTAATAATTTTGAACTTGTCGTTGCGAAACAAAGATAAACTGCTATTTTCATTATTATCGGAACTCGGCCAGTTACTGAACTCTAACTTACTAGTTTATGAGCAAGAGTTCAGTGAAGATCATAATGATTTTGACATATATCTTTCTTCTAATTTAGGTCTTATGATAATTAAAGACATAGAATTAACTCAATATAATGTATATACAGGAAACTTACTTGTCGTGGAAGAATTAATGCAAACAGCAATGCAATCTAAGAATATTATCATATTGATCCAAATTAACTCAAAGCACGGATCTGTTGATTTTGAAGTGATAAGCAAATTCCAGAAAATATTGTCACTATTAAACATTGACTCAATAATATCTGAAGATGATGCTATCATTGAAGTAATATTCAATTTTATCAAGGAATATGGTTATCAAAGTAATTTCAGAGATATTAATTTTGAAGGGAAAAAAATCCTTCAATTGGACCTTGCCCATGCTAAGGATATAATGTTCCTCAAAGAATGTAAAATAAATAATCCAATCTTAATAATAGATATCTTGAAAAAAATAAATTATGATTTAAAGGATTTTATAACAATGGATTTCGGAAAGAGAGAGGCAACATTTAGTGATATCATGAGTCATGACCTATTAATATGGGTGGATAAAATATTTAACACAACATGGTCATTTGAAGAATAAAATCCATTTGGCAAATATTTGAAGTTTTCATACTGCTATTATTATAGAATATATAGAATAATGTGATGTTCTTTCCCTTAAAAGTTTACAAAAGGAATTTTGAAGTATATAGCAAGCTCTTATATTACAAAATTAGTTTTAAATTGAATACATACCTAAATCACATAAAATAATGTACATTTTCCGCTTTTTTAAAATTCAAATAATAAGTTGACAAATTAAAAATAAAAATGAAACTCAAATACGCCTTAAAGCAGAAAAGATAATCATAAAGTTAAGCTAAAATAAATCTTAATATTCCCGTCCATTTATTTGCCCATTTTTAATTTTCGCTTTATCGTTACGATCGTCATCCCTATCTTCTTCGTTATCCTCCTCCTGCTCCTCCTCCTCCACCACCACATCATCATCATCACCATCTTCTTCTTCTTCATCATCTTCTTCACCATCGTCTTCTTCTTCTCCGCCATCTTCTTCGTCATCGTCATCCTCTTCCTCATCCTCTTCCTCATCATCTTCATCATCTTCATCCTCTTCTTCATCAACCTTATCTTCATCGTCTATATCGTCTTCATCTTCGTCTGCAGTGTCATAATATACTTTTATTAGTCTAGGAACATTTCCTTCACTCTTTGCCAATTCATTGATTTTAGCGTAAATTCTTTCAGAATTGAAAGACGGTCCTAGTTCAACAGCTAACCTTTTAAATCTATTTTCGTAATCCTCAGATATTTTATCTAACAATCTCTGCTCATCGAAATCAGACCATTCATTGTTTCGCTGCTTATGACATCTCAAATATCTCATTTGAATAGCTTGCCAAGAGTGTTTACGATCGAGTAATAATTCAATATCTTTCCATGATTTCTTCAATGCTTCTTTTTGAAAAATGATTAAATCATCTTCTTCTTTAGTCCACCTTTTAATCTTTTTATCCTTTTTAGGTGTTTCTTTCCTTAGTTTTTTATTCTGAACACTTTGAAAAGTATGAGTACCTACAATTTTCACTTTACTCTTTGATTTAACTTCTGGTAATGGATCTTCTCCTCTCCGCGATCTACCTGATCTTCTTGGAATTTTTTGAATAATACTAACTTTTGAATGATCTAAATAATCATCTCCTTCTTCTAGTCTCTGTATTCTATGATTTGTCGTTGCCGGACTCTCTAACCTGGATTTTTTATATTTAACATCATAACCGACTGGAGAAGTAACATCTAACCTGCTACTACTTTGTCTCAGATGAATACTTGTACCACACTCAATAGGATCTGAAACATCCATTTTCGAGCCTAAATTTGGAGTAGGTCCAAATGAGGATGTTCCTGGATAAAACGGATCAAATCTGGTATTGTTATTAAACGGTGGTTGATACTTCGGCAGTGAAGTGGGCCATGTTGATGTTTCATTTATTAGAGTTGAAATTGAGGGTAATTTTACTGAACCATTTGTATTCGTGCCAGTGACATTATTATGATCGTTAACGTTACTATGATTGTTGGTGGCTGCATTGACGGTCCCTGCTGCTATATTATTTACTTTGTCCTTATTATTACGATTATCATTGTTGTTATTATTATTATTATTACTATTATTGTCGCTTGTATTAGAATCATTTAAATCATGACGTCTACCAACACTGGAAGGTGTTCCTGTAGTAACAGGTGATGGGTTTGGAACATCTTGTGGAGGAGGAGATGATGACGTAAGCGTGGTTGAATTGTTTAATTGTGAAGAATTATTTGTAATTTTACCTCTGCTAAATTGACTGGATCGTAATTTAGAAACAGGAGTTAAAAATAATTCATTTTTTATAGGATGTTGTACATTGTTCTCGGGTGTTTCTGGTCTCACAAACTCTTTAACATCCTCTTGTTGTTGTCTTCTTGGCCGTGTTGTTATCACCGGTAAACTTGCATTTGTAGCAGAATATTTTGATTTTGTTCTCATTATTTTTCTTAACTTTTTCTGTTAACGTAACGTTCAATCCAAAATCAAAAATAAAAATATAAAAAAAAAATAAAAAAAATACAAGCAAAAACAAAAGCAAAATCAAGCAAAAGAAAAAAAAAAAAAATTCTATTAATACTCCTTGGCCTTTAATTATAGACTACAACGAATGATACCAATTATGATGGTGATTTTTTAAAAATTAAATTTAAATTTAAAATGGCTAAAAAAAAAAAAATAGATAAATATACAAGGAACTAGCAATTAATTAACGACATTCACAATGTTGTATTTTCCTAAATTTCGCGGTACAACTTCTGCTTTGTTGTAGTACAACAACATTGAAATAGGAAACTACTAGATTCAGACAATTGTGTTTCAGGTGCACTACCCGGGTAAGATAAACAATGCAATTGCCGATGCCGATGTTCTTGAAGCTATATTGCTAATGCTATTTTGCTAATGCTATTTTTTTTTTTTCTATTCTCCATTATATTCAGTTTCTTCTCCAGGTGGACTTCATTGACAACTTGGAGCCGCCGCCATTATCTTCATCACTTGCACTACTATTAAAGCTTTTACTACGGTTAGTTGAAAATTTAGTTCTGAAAGAATCATCGCCACTAGTAACTGAATTATAAGTTGCTGATCGATTAATATTTTGCCTTGCCTTTAACCTATTTGTGGAAGATGTGGAAGTAGGTGTAGATGTGGGCAAGGACGTAACAGGAGGAGGACGGCCACCTGATTTCAAAGTACTTTCTGATCGTGAATTAAATCCATTAAATCCACTTCCATTATTGTTATATGTATTCGTTCTTGCAGACAGCATTTGAGCATTTGGATGAGTCAGTATCACTGGCTGCGATTGAGCCTGAAATTGAGTGTGTTGTGATTGGCTCTGATGATTCCCTGATTTCATTTGTGAACTAGTTTTCGTAGTTCCATTTCCTGTTGAACCTTTATAAATATCGTTTAAAGAATATTTGCTATTTATTAATCTAGAACGAGGTGCATCCTGCTGTGGGTACCGCTGCAGTTCTGCTTGCGCTTGAGCAGGCATCTGCTGCCTTTGCTGTGTCTGTGCATACCGATGTGATGGAGCTTGTGAAAAGTCTTCCGCCTGCTGCTGTTGCTGTTGCTGCTGCTGTTGTTGCTGTTGTTGGTTTAAACCACGTGTCAGACTTCTTGGATGATATGTCTGTGATTGTGAAGATGGAGGTGGCATCAGGTTACCACTATTATAATAATTCTGTCTACTCCCATATCCATTATCCATACTCATGTTCCTACCATCTCGCTGTATACCTAACCAATCTGGAAATTCTAAATTATTTGATTCATAATAATTCACTAATGCCTTATGAACAATAGTATCTGTTTCTGTATTCCCATCACTTTCGCTATGTAAGGATAATCCACTAAATGAATTTGAAAACCCTTTTGAGCTCTGCTTAACTTTAGACCAAAATGTCTTTGCCTCTTTTCCAGAGGTTACTTTTGGTATATTCATTAACGTTTTAAAATTACTTTAATATATTCAATTGGCGTTTTAATTATTTAAATATATTTAAAAAAAGATATATTTAAATTCGCAATTAAAACAGATTTGCTCCGCACACGACTGTAGCAAATTTGCGCAACATGCGTAAGCTTTTGTGAAACCAAAACGCGTACGCAGGCTGGGGTGTATTTGCGTATATTTGCTGTGCGCTTTTAAGACGCTGAAAAAAATATTGAAAAAAAAAAAAAAAAATTTTTTTTTAGTTTTTTTGTTCTTTCGGTACAATTGATCACTTTTATTATTACTTTATTTAATCTCTTTTTCTTTGGCTTTTTTTATTATTTTCACAATAATAATCTAGACCAAATGTCGAATAGATTATAAATATAGAGTATAGATATATAGCTATATAGCTATAATGAATGATGATATTATTTATTAAAAAAAAAAAGTTGTATTTTCTGTTTTTGGCTTATTGTAAAAGTTTTAATTTTTTTTTTTTTTTCGATTTTCGATTAAAACACATACTGGGACTTTATCACCATGATTATGCCATTTTAAATAGATAATTGTGGTAAACGAATCCCATAAATTGAATCCAATTAAGCGGGTGCTTTTTAATTAAAGATCAGCTTAATTTTTTGCATATCTGCAGAAGATTTGATAAGTCTCCTTTAACTAGGAGAATAGGTGTATTACTATCTTTTGATGATATGGAACATTTGTATTTCAAAAAAAAAAAAATCAGAACTTGATTTCAATGTTTAAAAACAGAGCTTAAGTCATTTTAAATTTCTTATCGTCTTTTGGATTTGTAAAGTTCCATCAAGCTTTTAGGCGTTCGTTATATTAGGTTGTCAGTCTCGAGGAACAAATCTACGATATTACTGAATCGGGCAGGAGGAGTAAAGTTAATGAGAAACTGATAAGAATAGATAAACTTTCAAAATAAACCTGTATCTATTCTATTAGAAAACTGTAGTGAGATTATTTCTTTGGGTTTCAATGCTATTCTGCTTCTTTAAGATATTTCTGAATATTAAACTTTCGAAAATATAAAACAGAAATGATTCTATTACTTATTTCAATATGTGATAATATATAGCTAGTAAAAATTTTTGATAACCCCGAATCAAAGTATTAAATCTTCTAAAAAAAAAAAATTTTGACAACAAAAATAGGGGAAATGATATTAACCTACCTGTAAGCTATAACTGGTATTTGAAATATTTTCCGGATTATAAACCTAACCAGAATTGTGTTTTTTCGATTGTGAATTTTTCGGATAAGAGAATATTATCAGAACTATTACCAACAAGAATTTCATACTCCCCCTTTTCTGCACACCATTCATTTTGATATTCGTCAAAATAAGAAATTGCATATTTTAAACTTGTATTGATTTCAACTGTTTTCATTTCAGTTTTTTGCAAAAAAACTTTAGTGAAATCTTTCAATTCTTTGACTGGTCTAGTTATTGAAGGCGATTTAGGAGCAATGTAAACTTGAATAACTTCAGCTCCATCAAAACCCCCAGTGTTTTTAACATTCAAATGAACTTTGATCTCCTCATTTTGAATCCAAACTTTTAAATTAGATAAGTCAAATGTTGTATATGATAAACCATATCCAAATGGGAATAAAACTGGTCTATCAATCTTTTCATAAAATCTATAATCAACATAGACATCTTCACCATAGAGTACTTGTCCATTATTTGATTTAAAATTGAAGTAAGCTGGATTGTCTTGGTTTCTAATTGGGAAGGTAAGAGACAATTTAGCTGATGGGTTAACATCTCCAAATAAAACATCGGCAATGGCATTACCAGTTTCAATACCGGTAAACCAAGCTTGTAGTAAACAAGGAACATCATCAATCCATGGGAAAGAAACAGGCGTACCTGATTGGTTGACAACAATGACATTGGGATTTGCTCTGACCACTGCTTCAACCAATTCATTTTGTAATCCTGGAAGTTCCATGTCAGGTCTATCAAAACCTTCACTCTCGTACTCTAATGAAGTACCAATACATAAAACGACTTTATCATGGTTCTTAGCTAATTCAACAGCTTTAGTAATTTCCTCGTATTGGTCAATAATTTTATTGATACCAAATGTGAGAGAACCACCTCCATTTGAAGCTACTGCATCGTTTGTTTCAAGGGTATAAGTTGGAGAACTACCAAACTCAACCGTAATTTTGTATTTTTCTCCTTTGTTAAGTTTGATGGAATTCTTAACTTCAATAGTACCACAACCCAATGCAGCAGAACCTGCAATTTGATGCGTCTTGTTATCAATAAATAATTTATCATTAATAAACAATTGCGCAGTACCCAAGCAAGCTAAACCAAATTCATAATCACCATCTTCATCTGGAACGTAGTAACCTTCGAAATCCATATAAAACAATTTTCCATTAATAAATTTGTCATTCTTATAATCAAATAAAGTTAAAGCAGAATTTTGCAAATTAAATGATTCAACAAAACGACGATTTGCAGTTCCTGGAGGATCAAGATAAGTTTTGCATGAGAACAGTTTTTCATTATCTTTTGTATAAAGAAATTGACCTAACTCTGGTAAATTTTTATGAATTGTTGTACCAATCGAATAACCTGGCTTTGTTACTAGTTTTGAAGAAATCCCTGTAAATGGGTCAACAACATAATACGTTAATAACGAAGCTGAACCACCGCCACAATACCTAGCTGTCTTGGCATTTGGTCCAATAATAGCAACACTATCATCCTTGGATAAAGGTAACAAATTTTCATTATTTTTCAACAAGACAATCGAGTCAGCAGCAATTTTTTTTAATTTTCGAGAAGTTTCAGGGGTATTGTTACTGTCAGATTCAGGAGCAGATTCTGCAATACCAGAATTTTCAATGGAATATTTAACCAATTTTAAAACATTTCTAACTCTTTCATCCAATGTCTTTAAATGGATTTCTTTTGAAGTGACAGCATGAGCAACAGAATCACTTTTTCTCATAATTGGGGGACCTGGCATTTCAATATCCAATCCACTATCAATTGATTCTTTTAAAGAATAAACACCAAACCAATCTGACATTATTGTTCCATCCCAACCCCATTCTTGTCTCAAAATTTGATTCAACAAATAATTTGACTGAGAAGTATGTTCGCCATTAACCTTATTATAGGAGCTCATAATAGCCCTTGGATTAGAATCTCTTATTGCTAACTGGAAAGGAAGCAAATAAATTTCACGAAGCGCTCTTTGTGTTACAACAGAGTTTACAGAATTTCTCTCATCGTCCAAATCGTTACAAACATAATGTTTCAAAGTTGCCACGATACCTTGATCTTGCATCCCTTTAATAACCCTAGCTGATGATAATCCAGCCAATACAGGATCCGGAGAATATGATTCAAACCCTCTACCTCCCAATGGTCCTCTCTGAATATTACAAGTCGGACCTAATATTACATGGGCCCCTTTAGATTTTGCCTCTATAGCCATCAATTGACCTGCTTCTTCAAGTAATTCCTTATCAAAACTTGATGCAAGAGCAGTTCCATTGGGAAAACAAGCTGATGGAACACCTCTAAAGAACTTGGTGCCTCTAACACCATTTGGACCATCCGAGAACCTTAACGAAGGAATGTTTAACCTTTCTATCTTGGCCGTATGCCAAAAATCTATTCCCGAGATCAATTGGATTTTTTCATCCAAATTTAAAGCCTGAACGAGTGACTCAATATCTAAATGTGACATTTCTGAACAATCAGAAGATTAACAGCTTTAATACTTAAAAAGAACGAATGATATTTCATTTATATATATATATATATATATATATATATATTTAATAATTATATCTATATATTTTTGTGAAAGACAAATACACGGCTAGGAAAATGAAAATCTGGGGGAAATTCAGTGACCGCTGCAACCTTACATACATATACACGCATATTAGTTTAATTTTATATGATTTCGTAATAACTATCTAATTAAGTTCAATGTCCAATGATATTAGTGCCGGAGTTGTTCAGGAGATGTTCTTCATCGATTCTTTGGATCCAGTCAACTACAACTTCAACAAACAGTTTTGGATTCTCGCTTATCAACCAATGAGCTGCTTTAACATCTCTAGTTTCAAATCTTGGGAAAAATCTACCCACTTTATCCAAGACATCATCAGCTACATATGGAGAGTACTCACCTCTTATGAATAAAGCTGGGCCTGACCACCGTACAACTTCACTATCAAATGGGAAGTCACTGATGTTGTCCAAGTTTCTACCAATTATATCCAATGGGACTTTGGAATAGAAAATTGGTTCTCCTTCTTTTGGAGATGATACTCTTTTCAAATTGCTCAGTAAAAACTGCCTGACTGGAAGCTTGTCTTCAACGGTACTCAATATTTGATCTACATCTTTTAAATTTTTCACAACCGGGTTTGTTTGTTTAGTAATCTTCATGAGTTCTCTGACGTAAAATCCAAATTTACTAAACCCAGTAGATCCACCAGTGTTATCGATCGGTGCATTGTCAACAGAGATAAGCAGACTAAAAGCTTTTGGTCTTCTCAATACACAAGCCATTGCAGTCTTTGCACCCATTGAATGTCCAATCAATATTGGCTTTTCAAGCTTTTTCGTTATGCAAAATTGTTCAACATCAGCTGCTAACGCTGGATAATCATGTCTATTTATATGCGGTGAATCACCATGATTTCTCAAGTCTAAACAATAAACATCACGATTCAACAATCTTGCCAATTGTTTCGAAACAGCTCTATTATTCAATTTATTTCCAAAAAGTCCATGTAAAAAAACAATTGGCTGATTCTTAGGTTTGGGATGAAATTTATCTTCAGGAGGTGAATGTTTATCAAACTCTAGAGGCACAGTATCAATATCCAATGATAACGAATCTCCGAGGTTTCTCTTGGAATGGCTTGCTAATGAAGTTGGTGTACCATCATAGGTTATATGTCTTACTGCTGAACTTGCTAAGAAAAATCTTGAGTTGGGTGAAGAAACAACAAATCTCGGGAATGATAATCTCAATGACGATATCATCATCATCATCACAATCCAATCTATTTATCTTCTCAAATATTAATTGAAAACCAAACAAACTAAATCAATTAAATCAACTAAATGGAATTCTTCTATATACGATGTTCACCTCAATAACACTGCGGGAATTCGATTTTTTGATTTTTTTTTTTTTTTTTTTTTTTGTAAAATATCAAGAAAAATCAGCAAATTGAATAGATTCTTGCCGCCCCTTTTTCCGGGGTCGCAGCTTAAACATCCGCCCAAATTCTGGGCGGTTGGGTTGATTCTGGCGGCTCAAAGAAGTTTTAAAATGACAATTCTATCTAAGTTAATTTACAAACCAGTTCAAGGCTATCATTAAATAGTAAAGTTATGAATAGATTGATTTTGAGATTTAAATTTGATATATGAGAAAAAAAAAAATAGAGAAACAAATTAAATATCAAAAATCAAAAGAAAACAAGTAAAACAAGTACAGCAAGATCGAAAACACTAGTTAATGAAATAGAATCAATGACAAACAGAACAAGGAATTAAAAGTAAAATAAAAATAAAAAAAGATTAAGCTAAAGACTAGAGTGTTAGTCAGAAACTTCCATTTTTTAAACATTTAGATATATATATATGAATGTATAGTTCAATGATGGAAAAGACGAACAGGATTTTCAACATAAACAATGTCGTATGAATCTGCAGCAGCAACAACGGCCTCATCCATAACAGATCCCGATGCCGCAGCAATGAATTTAACACCCGATCTTGCTGCTCTGTAAACATTATCTGGGAATGGAAAGAAAGCGTCTGAGGATAGAGCGACATTGGTCAATTTAGATAACCATTCTTTTCTTTCTTGGGAAGTTAAAGGTACTGGTAATTCAGCAAACTTAGACTCGTATTCTGATTTTTCTGGTTCTTCAGTTGGAACTTGACCAGTGACATACAAGTCAATTGCATTTGACTTATCTGGTCTCTTAACACCTTTAGCCCATTTGAAACCCAAGACTCTTGGATGTTGACGTAACCACCAATTGTCTGCCTTATCACCTGCCAATCTAGTACAATGGATACGTGATTGTTGGCCAGCACCTAAACCAATTACCATACCATTCTTAGCGTAACATACCGAATTCGATTGTGTATATTTCAATGCAATTGTAGCAACAGTTAAATCAATTACAGCTTGTTCTGTCAAGTTTTTATTCTTAGAAACAATTTCTTTAAAAGTAGATGCATTTATAATAGCATCATTCACCTTTTGTTGTAAAGTTATTCCATAAACTTCTCTTGATTCAACAGGGCCAGGAGTATAGTTTGGATCAATTTGTAAAATACAATATTTACCATTTTTTTTCTTTTTCAAAATTTCTAAAGCTTCAGGAGCAAAACCTGGTGCAATTACACCATCGGAAACTTCTTTTGAAATGATTTTAGCAGTTGGTAAATCAACTATATTTGAAAGAGCTATCCAGTCACCAAAAGATGACATTCTGTCAGCACCTCTTGCTCTTGCATAAGCATTGGCTAATGGTGATAAATTTTCAATATCTTCAACAAAATAAATTTTTTTTTCAATATCTGATAATGGCAAACCAACAGCTGCACCGGCTGGTGAAACATGTTTAAACGAGGCAGCTGCTGGAAGGTTCAAAGAAGCAGATAATTGTTTTACCAATGGCCAAGAATTTAAAGCATCTAATAAGTTGATATAACCAGGCGCTCCAGACAAGACTTTGAATGGTAATTCACCTTGTGAAACAAAAGCCTGTGCTGGTTTCTGATGAGGATTAGCACCATATCTCAAAGTCATTTGAGAAATACCTTCACTATATTGCTTTCTGAAAAAATCAGAAATTGTGGCATCATAATCTGCAGTATGTTCAAAAGCTTTTAAGGCAAATCTATTTCTTACTTCTGAAGAAATTTCACCAGAGGCCAATTCTTCTAAAAATTTTGGATAATCTTTTGGATCTGATAAGATAGTAACTCTTGCATGATTCTTAGCAGCGGCTCTTAATAAAGTAACACCACCAATATCAATTTCTTCAACAGCTTCATCAACGGTAACATTAATTTTTGAAATTGTTTCCTTAAATGGATACAAGTTACAAACAACAAAATCAACTTTTTCAATATGTTGATCAGCCAAATCTTTTTCATCACTTTCCAAATTTCTTGCCAAGATACCAGCATGAACAGCTGGATGTAAAGTTTTAACTCTACCGCCCAACATTTCAGGAGCATGAGTTATAGAAGAAACATCTTCAACTGGGAAACCAGCTTCTCTAACTAATTTTGCAGTACCTCCAGAAGCCAATAACCTGACATGGTTGGAAACTAAACCTTTAGCAAGATCCAATAATCCAGTTTTATCATAAACCGAAAGAATCGCAGTTTTATTATATGAAGTAGTGGTAGACATTTAAAACAAAATTAAACAAAACCAAGCGAAAAACAACCAAATAAAAAAAAAATTATTTGACTTAATTAATTCAATTTTTCTTTCTTCAATTCCAAAAACGAAATCAAACCAAGTTCAGGTGAAAAACAATTATATAATTATAATTAGAAATAAAAAAAAAGGTAAAAGAGTTTTAAAAAACTATGATTTATGAGTTAAAGTAGTTGTAACTTTCTCATTTACAAAGAGACGCATTAATATATTATAAAAATTATAATTTTACACTACTGAAAATCCGAAGTCAAAAATTTTTCAAATCAGAATGAATACAAGAATTAGAACAAGACAAGTTGAAGTCTAAGGAATTGATGCGGATCTTTTAGCAAGCAGCATGAACGGGTTTAGATTTTTGCATTGCATGTCTTTGATTAAAAATTTTTGGTTATGGTTTAAAAAGTGTTTAGTAGAATATGAATATTATTTTGAGCACCCGCTCTTCCGTAAAGACTGGAGTCAGAATTTTAAATTCTAAATAAATTTTTTTTTTTTTTTTTTTTTTTTGCAGAACATCAGTCTATTTCATAGGTAAAGGATATCAATAATCTTCATTGATATTATTAGCATTCAGTCTACAGTTGTTAATTCAAGTTCAAATCAAAAATGTAAAAAAATGACATTTAGTAGAAAAGAAAGAAAAAAGGAAAAAAAAAAAAAAAGAAAAAAAAAGTATTAGAAAATTATACAGGATTGAAAAAAAACACTTTAAATTCCTATTAGATAATTGTTATTATCAATAGCACCACCTCACAATATAATTTTTTTCACTAGTTTGAGAAAATACTTTTTAAATACACATGACTCAAACTTATGAACGGTAACGCCATAAGGATAAAGTGTTGTGTTTCTTCCAGGTATGACGACGACCAGCCTTTGTGTTGTTGAACAAATGACCCTTGTTGATACCTCTTGATTTCTTACCAGTAGCAGTCAAACCTCTAGCTTCACGATGTTTGTGGACTGGGTTAGCAATCCAGTTGTATCTAGCATCTCTTCTAATAGCCTTATGTTGTGGGTCAACCAAGATAACTTCAAAGTATTTGTAGGTGGAATCTTGGTTAATCCAGTAGGAGTTCAAGACTCTCAAGTTGGCAGCTCTTCTACCAACACGCTCTTCAGCAGTAGATCTTAATGATCTTTGATATTTCAATTGGTTAACACCTTGGTTTGTTGGCTTACCGTAAGTAGCACCCTTTGGTACTGGTCTCTTTCTACCACCTCTTCTAACACGGACTCTGTAGATAACGAAACCTTGCTTGGCCTTGTAACCTAATCTTCTGGCCTTATCTGGTCTTGATGGTCTTGGTGCACGGTGAATAACATTCTTTTGTCTGTATTCCCAACATCTGACACGATACAAGAATCTCATAACATCAGATTGCTTCTTTCTTTGCAACTCTTCTAAATATTTGTAGGCACCCATTTTCTCTTAATTTGATTTAATTTCTATTAATTTTAAATTGTTTAAATTATAAAATATTTTAAATAATAAATAGAATATATATTAAATTAACTTTTTTGGTGAGAAAGTGAAAAAAGTGAAAAAAGTGAAAAATTTTTTCTTGGTTCAGGCGAAAAACATAAAAAAAAAGTGGGTTTCTAGTGACACGTGAACTCTAATTTTTTTTTTATTTTTTGTATTTTTTGTATGGGAAAGGTAAATAATTTAAGGAATCTGCCAAAATAGAGGGTAAATCAATATTACCTCAAATTAACATTTTTGTGACTTTTATTTCTGGTCGATATTGTTGTATCCTTTTTGGGAGTTTGTGGTATTATGCACACTACTATAATATAGGCAAAAACAAAATCTGTTTTGTCTGCTTTTATGTGCATAAAGTTGCATGCGTTCCCTGTTATTCTTTTTTTTTTTTTTGACCATTTCATTACACAAATGAAAAAGACCCCCAATCCTAAAAGATCTGTATCCACAAAAATCATCCCCCTTAAGTGTGTTTAGAGTTACTCAGAGTATTCAGATACCAATTCTCTCTAGTGTTCATGTTTTGGGTTTGAGTTGATGGATGTATAGTTTGAAATCTTTTTTTTTCTTTTTTTTCGTTTCTTATATCATATCTATATATCTATATATCTATATATATATATTTGTTCTTCAAAGGGGGAAAAAATAGCACTTTTTAAAGTGTTATAAAAATTAACTGCTATAGCTTAGCTTAATCTTCAATTCTTTTTTTTTTTTCTTTTTAATTTTGCTGATATTTGCATATGACAATTGACTCTAATTCTTCTATTCAGAAAAATGAAAAAAAGATCAGAGGGGTTGATAAGATTATTGAGAAGCAAGTAGCGACAGGTGAAACTTTCAAAGTAACAGACAATAAGCTTAAACTTGATCCTAGTTTAATTCCTCAGCTTCGTTCTGGTACTTATTCTGGGTATCATCATGTAACTTGGTATGTTTCCAATGCTAAGCAAGCTGCTTATTATTTTATGAGTATTTTTGGATTCAAGCCTTATGCTTATAGAGGGTTAGAGACTGGTTCAAGAGCTGTTGTTTGTTATGTTGTGAAGAATGGGGATGCGATTTTTGAATTTGCAAGTCCGTTGAAATCAGATTTTACCGAGACCGATAATGGAACAACAATTTCTCCTGAAGGTAATGGTAATTCTAATGCCAATGCCAAAGGTAATTCGTTATCATCAATGTCTAAGGTTAGTATGCATACTCAGAAGGAAATGAACAATTTGGTTATGGAAATGAATAATTTTATCCATAAACATGGTGACGGTGTGAAAGATGTTGCCTTTGCTGTTCAGAATGCAGAAGAAGTTTATAGGATATCTATTAAAGGTGGAGCAAAATCAATAATGAGACCAACTTTATATAAAGATTATGATTTAAGATCATATGTAAAGATGGCAAAAGTTTCAGTATTTGGTGATACGGTCCATACTTTGGTTGAAAAAGGTGATAATTATAGTAGATTTTTACCAGAATATGAAATGGTTAATAATATCAATTTAAATGATAAAGAAAGTTTTAAAATAAGATTCCCAATTGTTGCTATTGAAAATTTTTTAAAACTTCCACCAGTTCATTTTTTAAAAATTGATCATTGTGTTCAAAATCAAGGTTGGAATGAAATGATTCCATCATGTGAATCATATGCTAAAACTTTTGGTTTCCATCAATTTTGGTCTGTTGATGAAAAAGAAGTTTCAACAGAATTTTCAGCATTAAGATCAATTGTAATGTCATCACCAGATGATCAAATTAAAATGCCTATTAATGAACCTGCTAAGGGACGTTGTAAATCTCAAATTGAAGAATTTTTAGATTATTATGAAGGTCCTGGTGTTCAACATATTGCAATTTTAACAGATAATATTATTGAAACAGTTTCTGCAATGAGACAAAGAGGTGCAGAATTTATTGATGTTCCTGAAAAATATTATACAAATTTATTACCTAGAATAATGGCTTCACCTGTAGAAATAAAAGAAGATTTGGGAATTGTTAAAAAATTAGGAATCTTGGTAGATTTTGATGATAAAGGTTATTTATTACAATTATTTACTAAACCTTTAGGTGTAAGACCGACAATTTTCATTGAAGTTATTCAAAGAAGAAATCATAATGGTTTTGGTGCTGGTAATTTTAAAGCACTTTTTGAAACTTTAGAAGGATTACAAAATGAAAGAGGTAACTTACATTGAAAAAAAAAAAAAAAAAACAAAAA
>KV454011.1:1681689-1836968 GCA_001661245.1 Pachysolen tannophilus NRRL Y-2460
TATATATATATATATATATATATATATATATATATATATAATAATAATAATAATAATAATAATAATAATAATAATAATAATAATATATATNTNTTNTNTNTNTNTNTTNTTTTTTTTTTTTTTTTTTTTTTTTTTTTTTTTTTTTTTTTTACTTAATCTTCTTATATTCAGTTAGTTTTTTTTTCTCCCCCTTCCCTTATGGCTTTAATAATATTAATATACATATATATATTTCTTTTTTATATCAAATAATTAAACAAATAAATAAAATTAGTCGGGATGACTTTATATAAAAGTTAATCATGGATGAAAAGCCTATACCTTAATTTTGAATTAAGGTAATCATTACTCTTTCCCCTTATTTTATATAATGTAGATATATGTAAATATATATATATATACGTCATAAAGGACCAATTTAGTGAGAATAAGATAAATTCAGGTACAAGGAAAGGAACATTTGAAAGGATTATGTTCAACTTTAGCCCCGCCTTCAAGAGATTTTATATACATTTTTGACGAGTAAAAAAATTTTCTTCTTATTGTTTCAAAATTGAATATTAAAAAATAATAATAATAATAATAAAAAAAACGAATTATTACCGGGAATTTAAAAGCTTAAAAAGCAAACTCGCATAATTTTTAATAAATTGTCTGAGAGAAGGAGAAGAAAAAAAAAATAATTAAATAAGTGAATAACATTTGATCTTGATAGTTTTATTTTTTTTTGTTCATTTTGTAATTAGTTTAAAATCTTCAATAAAAGCAATACAAATTTTATATTTACACTAGTTTGATCAAGGTCATCAAACTTTTAAAATTAAAGACCGATCGCGAATCACATCTTGATTTACATCATTGTTTACTTTTTTCCCTACTAAACTTTGTATCACAGCCCTATTTCAACGATAACCCACCCAGTATTTTTAATAAATCTTTTCCATCACCAACAATTTTTTGAATCCAGGAAACAAAAGAGAGTTAGTTATCCACATTTTTTATAAGATACTATGTGTCTGCCGAAAAAAATAAAAAAAAAACCCTACTAAATTAGCTAATAGGTAATTGTAAATGATGCAATATTTCTTTAAGTGTTTTAGTTATTAAATAATAAATAGTGAGATTGTCTAAAATTTGAAATTTTTTATTTATGTTTCTCGGGCTTTATGATGACGAAACTGTACAATGGTGCATAAGTTCCATATTAAGCTTTGAATTCCCGCGAATACCTGCATCAACATAAATCAACTTTGTTTACCAACAACATATATACATACAAGGAACCTCCTACTATGTTAATAATTAATAAACAAAGTTATCGAGAAGATACTAAATAAATAAGTACTTCGTTCAAAAATAATTAGTTTAAACAGATTACATTATAATATTCAAAGGTAATTATTTAGTATTTCTTAAAGAAACAGCGAATCTTTTTTTATTTTTTTTTAAAAAAAAGTAAAAGCTTAACCATAGAAGTTGCATCCTTTTGCATGCGATAGGGTTATGAAACAAATCTGGATAAAAATTCAGGCACGTCGTAACAAATACTATATTTTTTTTTTTTTTTTTTGAATACGTAATTGTTGGAATGCATTCCAATATAAAAAAATAAAAAAACCTTGATTGTATCCTTTAATCTTGTAGAATATATATACTTAAAGGTAAACTTTTACTTATTTGAAAAAAGACATAAAGAACAAGACAAGTTTAACAATCACTTTATTCATATACAACAAAGAATTTTAAAAAAATCAAAGTGAAAAAAGAAAAAAAATTTTTTTTTTTTTTTTTATTTTAAAAAGTTTAACGATATGTCTTCAATAGCTATAGACACAGAAGCACTTGAAGCTTCTTCAAGTACTACCTCTACTAATGTTTATTATACTGGATTACAAAGAGGAACGTCTGTTGAGGATATTTCAAGCACAGAAGATGCAACAAGCATTGCTACTCCAACATCCGATGTTATTTATATCTATTCTTCATTAGAAGAAGATACAACAGCATTAACTACAGACATACAAAGCACAAGTGCAGTGGAGTCATCGGATTTGTCATCAATAACATCAGATACTTCTTCAATAGCAGATGCAAGTGCAAGCGAGAAAACTTCAGATTCGTCTTCTGCTCAAGCTGGTTCCAGCACTATAGATTCATCATCAAGTTCTGGATCGGGAAGAAATTATAATATTCCTTCAGAAAACGGATGTAGAAAATTCAAATTGTTACTTTCAGGAATAGTTGGGTTAAGTATAGTCTTAGTTGGACTATAATAATGACCCACTACTTTTCCTTCTTACTCCACTGAGTTTTATCAGTTTATACCCTATTGCATTTCATATAACGTATATTCGCTATGTCATCTCATTTTCTTTTTCTTTTTAATTTTTTTTTTTAGCTATCCTGTGTTGTTCTTTTGTTGTTTCATAGAAAAAACGAGGTTTCCTGTTAGTATAGCACCGTCTATGTACGATTACTTTTATTTTTTTGTTGGTTTGCTTTCGGTTGTCTTTTAGTTTGTTAGATATTCAAATATAATGCTTTCTTCTTTTAATTAATTGGTCTCACTTGTTTCACTACTTTTATTCCAATTATCCTGAAATTTTGATATAAAATAATAATGGGTACTAATTATATTTTTAACTAAACTGCTCACTGTACTGAATACTAAATACTGAATACTGAATATTGAATATTGAATATTGAATACTAAATACTGAACCTGGGGTAAACTTTATCTCAATACAGGTACTAAATTGCAAGGATATTTTAGCCCTTAACTGCAACAATTTACCCTGCTTTGGTGTAATTTCCAGAACTACGGCGTATTTTGTAACACAATAATTTTTTTTTTGTTTTTTCCAAAATTTTTCAAAATTTTTCAGATTTTTCAAATTTTTCACATTGCAAGAAAAAAAAAAAAAATTTTTTTTTTGCTCGTCTTAGCAGTGTGTTAGCAGTGAAAATTTCTCTTAATTATTTATTCTTCTTTTATTTCTCTTTTACTTCTTTTTTTTTTTTTTCTTTTTATCATTCAAGACCAGATAAGTAAAGATCAAAGAATAAAAAATGGCTCCAATCGTAGGTATATTCCAGACATAACGATTATGTTCAATATGATAAAAATGTTATAGTGATTCCTTCTTCTAGAATGGGTCATATTTAACTATATTGAACACTAAATACTATTTTCATAAAATTCGTTTTAGAAATTTTGTTTAGTGAATGATGGATATGTTTTGAAAAAAAAAAACCAAAAACATACACATATTTTCAATGAAAGTTAAAGAGAACCCATTTCTTTTGAATAAAGGCTTTGCTGTTATTTTTATATGATTTAACATTTTTGTATAAAAATTCAATTTGCAGTAGGCTAACAAAAATTTTTTTTTTTCTTTCTTTTTAATATATAGACCAAGAAATCCCAAAAAGTTGCAAAGAAGTTTGTTGTTGACTGTTCAGCTCCAACTGAAAATGGTGTTTTTGACCCATCTTCTTATGCTAAATACTTGATTGACCACATCAAGATTGATGGCCGTGTTGGAAACTTGGGTAATGACATCTCCGTTACTGAAGAAGGTTCCAAGATTGTTGTTGTATCCACTGCCAAGTTCTCTGGTAAGTACTTGAAATACTTATCCAAGAGATACTTGAAGAAAAACCAAATCAGAGACTGGATCAGATTTGTCTCTGTTAAGAAAAACACTTACCAATTGACTTTTTACTCAGTTGCTGGTGATGAAGAAGAAGAAGACGAAGAGTAAACTAATTTAATCAATTAGTTTGTTTTTCGTGGTTTTCATATATATATATATACGTATAGTTGGGTTCTCTTTGTTTAAATCTTTTTTTTTCATTTGGTTTTATGTGTATTGATTGAATTTTATATTCGTAGAAGGTTTTTTTAAAAAAAAAAGAAAAGAAAAGAGCTTATCGAAAGTATATGTATATTAATCTTGATTTTGTAGAATATTAACTTGTCTCTGATTGTTTCAAACCCTCTTTATCATTGTACAAAGACGATCGATGGTAAAGATGGTGATTACGATAATAACATGATAACACCAGTGGTAATATTGATGGTGATGGCTCTTAAAAGGGTAGTGTGAAATCTAACAAATCAATCTTAGATGAGATTATTTACGCTTAGTTAGATTTAAACTAAATCTTCACAAGGTTTTAACAATATATAGAGATTTTTATTAAAAAGAGTAGATATATATATAGATATATATAATTAGAATATCGCAGCGCTGTTGTGAACTGGAGTCGCCATTTAGTATTTATTCTAGAAGGTTTAGAGACAGAAACTAGAGTTTTTTTTATATTGGGGTTTTGTTATTTGATTGCTAGTTTCACTAGGTCAATTTAAACAAGAATACACGCGTGCGTAAACTTGAAATCTGAAACTTGACCTACTCGTCAAGTAGGGGTTGATTTCACATTAGTTTGCAGTTAATTTGAGGCAAAAATGAGTAAGAAAAGGTCAACATCACGAAATTCTAGGAAATCATCAAGTGCATCAAATTCCAAATTATCCATTTTATCGCCAAATCTCAGTAATAATAATCATAGTAACAATAATCATAATAATAATAATAATAATAACAATAATATTAATGATAATAATGATAATAGCAGCAGCAACAATAACACCATTAAATCCCCGTTTACTGATATTCTACCACCGCCGTCATCAAGAAGGTCAACAATACATTCTTCAAGGCTGTCTCTCGGTTCACTGTCCTCTTTGAGTATGGGAGGAGCTTTGGTATCTCCAATATCACCAGAATTTAAACGGTCAAATCTATCTTTGGATAATGTTTCGCTCATCAATATTAATAATAACAACTTACATTCCGATCATGAATTAAGTGATCTGGAACTTTCTCCTGAAATTGAAGCACCAGAAGAAGAAGAAGAAGAAGAAGAAGAAAATTATAGTTATGAAGATTTTCCAGAGTTCAATTTAGGGGGAACAACAGATCAAACTGGTATTGTTTCTAGCAAAAGTCGTAATGATTCTAAAGCAAAAATAATAAAATATGGGAAAGGAAATCGATCGGGAAGTGCGCTTGACTTAAATCGGTCCACTACACATGGTTCTTCAGGATATAAATCAAACATAAGTGTGAACGCTGTACCATCATTGGAATCGTCAGCTGGAATTGGAGAGGTGATAACTTCTCCAACAGGAGGAAAAAACTCCCTTACCAATGACACAGGAAATAAAGAACTAGAAGAAAATATAACACAAAAATTAGATGGAGATACTACATTAAAACTTTCTAGTAGTGAGAAATACCACAAGGATGATGCTGATGATGATGATGATGATGATGATGACAGTTCTAATGATGGAGATTGGAAGCAAATGGCCACAGAATTAGAGTATGACATGTATAACGAAAAAGGTGAATTAATGAATCGTCAACATAATCCATTTGATGACATTTTACAAAATCAACATCATGATAGTGCAAGCTTGGGGTATACGAGAATTGCAGCTGAAGAACAAGCAACAAAGTTTAAAAATATTGATAAAGGGTTTGAGTTTTTGCTCAATAAAGAAAATTCAAATTTAAAAAAATTACATAAACAAGACCAGATCTCTGCTAACAACAGTAAAACTGATTTATCTTTGAATGTTGATAAAGAAGAAAAAAAGAAATCAGCCGATGTTTACAATGAAAAAGTTTATTTTCAAATGAATGACAATCATACACATACAGATGATATGGAGAGTTCTGATGAGGATGAAACCATTTCGGCCACAAATCAATTGCTGACTACTAAATCAATGTTGGCAGATTATCAGAAAATTGCATATGTTGGCTTGGTTAAGCTTGTGATAGTAGAAATGGCTACAGATTTGGCTCTAATTGAAGGTTCAAGCTCAGTTAAAATGCAAAAAAAATTAAGTGCGGCACATGGGAATTTTCAAAACTGGTCAATAAAAATGATGGAGAGATTGTACGAACATATGGAATTAAGCCTTGAGGAACGTAAAATGATTGAAAATTTGTCTTCTCATGGTGTCAAGGCCGAAGACTTAAGCTCAAGTCTAGCTGAAACAGCAAACGTTTCAAATCCTATATATCAGACAGAAGATAATGAAAAATACATAAGTAAAGTGGTTCCAGATGCTTCAGGAAATACAGCACCGGAAGAAATAAGGGATAAAAAAACACTTGATATTGATATCAAATGGACAATAGTTTGTGATTTGTTTTTAATCTTGTTGTTTGATGCTGTATATGATTCAAGATCGAGAAATCTTCTATTAAGATTTGGAGAAAAATTGGGCATAACTCATCTTGAAGTATTCCAATTTGAAAGAAGAATTACTGATGCATTAGAAATCGAAGAGGCGAGCGAACAAACTTGGAATGAGAAAGAGATCTTGGAAACCAGAAAGAAACTATTCAAAAAGAAAAAATTGTTATACGTTGGTTTAGCAACCTTGGGTGGTGGATTAGTTATTGGTTTATCTGTTGGTTTATTAGCTCCTGTGATAGGTGCTGGGATTGCTGCTGGTTTATCTACCATAGGTATAACTGGTACATCCGGGTTTTTGGCAGGTGTTGGGGGAACAGCAATTGTTACAACTACAGGTGTTGTTACAGGTGCTCGAATCGGATCGAAAGGTATGATGAAAAGAGTGGGTTCTGTCAAAACATTTGAATTCAGACCGTTGCACAATAACAGAAGAGTCAATTTAATTCTCACAGTTAGTGGTTGGATGAATGGCTCAGAAGATGATGTTAGATTACCATTTTCAACAGTAGATCCAGTTATGGGCGATTTGTATTCTGTATTGTGGGAACCTGATATGTTGAAAAGTACTGGTCAAACTATTAATATCTTAGCGACTGAAGTTTTAACACAGTCTATCCAGCAAGTCCTTGGTTCTACTATTTTAATTGCATTTATGTCTTCAATACAATGGCCAATGGCGCTTTCGAAGTTAGGGTATATATTAGACAACCCATGGAATGTTTCGCTAGATAGAGCTTGGGCAGCAGGTTTGGTGTTGGCTGATACTTTAATTCAAAGAAATTTGGGTGTACGACCTGTGACATTGGTGGGATTTTCATTAGGTGCACGGTTGATTTACTCCTGTTTACTAGAGTTATCGAAAAGAGGGGCATATGGATTAGTGGAAAATGTTATATTATTTGGTTCTCCTTTTGTCCAAAAGTCTGATCAGCTAGCCTTAGCAAGAACTGTCGTTAGTGGTCAATTCGTTAATGGATATTCTAAGAAAGACTGGATTTTGGGGTATTTGTTTAGAGCCACTAGTGGTGGATTAAGAACTGTTGCAGGATTATCTCCCATTACCAGTGTCAAGGGAATTGAGAATTTTGATTGCACAGAGTATGTGTCTGGACATATGGAGTATCGTCGTGCAATGCCTAAGTTGTTGTCGAAGCTCAATTGGGAAGTTTTGAATGAAGAGTTTGTAGAGATCGATGAGCCTGACACAACTGAGACTGAAAGACAACGTAAATTGATTCATGAGTTCGAAGAGGCAAGAGACCTGATGCTAAGCGAGTCAAATAAGGCAAAAAACAAAAAAGGAATATTTGGCTGGTTTGGTCCCAAGAAGAAAGAGTGGTGGGAGGTATATGAAGAAGGAAGAAAGGAAATTGAACAGAGTAAACAGAAACAGATTCTCAATGATGAGATCAACAAAGCTGAGGGTAAGCTGAAGGAGGGAGATGAATCAGAAGAAGGTACAGAAGATCCGTTTTCAGACGAGGCCATTTTTGACGTTGACGCAATTGTGAAAGAAATTGTAGAGCTAAAAGAAAATGGTGAATTATCAGCTGAAAATCTAAGACCGAGATCTCAATCGGCGATTGCCAGAGAATCAGGTGCACTTCCACCAATACATAAATTACAGCTTGATGAAGAGGAAGAGGAAATGGCAGACGAAGATCAAGATTCTACTAGTGATGATTCTACTAATCAAAAATCCATGCCTAAAAAGGAATCGTTCATGTCGAGCATCTTTAAAAGTACCTCGGTAACATCTACGGCTAAACCACTGCAGTGCGATATTACAGATGATGCTAGACAGCCATCAGTATCAAAGAGGAATTCGGTGGGCGGTCAAAACTCTTTTGTTCCAAAACCCTTCAAAAGCCCCCAGTTGCATAATAACAATAAAGTTGTTCCTAATCATAATAAAAGTACTAGTATTTCAACCCCGCCATTATCAAACGAAGAGTTTACACCAAGACCTTTTAAAAGTCCAAGCGTGCATAAGCCTGATGCTTCCCCTAGTAGTAACAGTGAAAGAAGTATGAGGAAATCTTCGGTCTTGCAGTCCGTCGTTTTATTTGAAGGTGCTGAAGAGAACTCTGCTGCGGAGCCAAGTTCGCCTAAGAAGGTTTCTACTGAGAAATCATCCCCAAATCAGGAAGTGCCAGCTACTGTAGAAAAAGAAGAATCTCCACAAAAGCAAATTAGTGCTTACTATGATGATGATGATGAGTTTGCTACTAACGGCGAAAATATCAAGATGTCATTTTCCTAGGAATTTGCATGAGGTTTTTTTACTATTTATTTCATTTATCTTTTATTAATTTATTAGCATTTTTCGCATTTACTATTAAAAATGGATTATCCATTATGTATATTTTTTTCAAGTAGGGAATAAAATAACAGAGAATAAAGAACAATAAATCAAGGCTATTAAAAACACTAATAAAAAAAGGAAGTTTAATCTTATGACTTAATACAAGGGAATTACCAAAATGAAGGAAGGGCTTTCGTTAAATTTATTATTCCAACTTTACTTACAAAAAAACCTCTGCATTGATTTCAACCGATGAGCAGGCATAAGGTATATCAAAAAAACCTAAAGTTTCTGGGTGTAAAACACCAATAGCTCCAATATGCTGAGCTTCTCCGTCTTTTTTAGCTCTGAAGAAAATTTTAGCTCCTCTGCCAGGGAAGAAAGTCTGATTAGAAGAATCTTCTGTAATCCAATATCCTCTTTCACCAGAGCTTGGATCAATTAACCATGGAGATCTCATAGTCTGCATTATTTTACCTAATAAACCTTGAATATATTCGAAACCTGAAGTTTTTCCAGCGTAAATGGCAGCCCAATTTCTTTGGTTAAATGCTCCTCTCTCCAATTCCGGATTTTTAAGAACAATATCACCACTTTCAAAAACTTTGATTGGCAATGAATGTTTTCTATTTTCCTTAATGGTTTTCAATATACCTGGCAACAACGTTGTTCTAACAACTTGGTATTCAAAAGTTTTTGGATTTGCTAATTTAACTGCCTGTGTATTATCGTCAACCTGTCTCAAAAATTTGAAATTTTCATCATGTGAACATAATGTTAATGGCATAACTTCCAACCATCCACTTTGAGCGGTAGCTAACCTCAAGACATCAGCAACTTTATTAATAGCTAAAGGAGTAGCAATTAATGATGTTCCAGCATTAGCAGTTTTCTTTAAGTTGTTGTAACCATAGGCAATAGCGGCATCTTCCATAATATCACATTGATGTAAGATATCAGGTCTAGTAATTGGAATTTGAACATCTAATATATTATTATCTTTAGAAGAAGGTTTGGCATGCAATGACATTCTCAAAAGCAATTTAGATATTTCTTCACCAGAAAGTTGCAAGCCAAGACAAGAGTTAATATATGAAATTTCAGCTTGCATTGTTCTTGGTTCAATATTAGGGAAGACACGAGTTTCACCATTGTGTTCTGATATAATCTTAACAGGTTCAACTGTAAATGGATCATCACAGTATACGGAAAACATAGCAACTAATTGATTAACAACAATTTCTGCTTTTGTTCTATCAGTAGCAGTGATATCAAGAAAAACGTTCCTTGTGTTCAAAGTGATCTTTGAATGATTAGAGTTAATAATTGGAGGTAATGAGCAAACAGTTTTATTTGAATCTAAGATAACTGGATAAACATCAGAATCTTTAATGATGTGCAAGTATTTACCCAAATTTTTATCATTTTCATAAAATTCCATCAACTGAGTACCATTCATCTCCTTGGTTTGATTTAAAGGGACAAATTTGATTTCTGATGGTGGTAATGCTTCATAAGTGAAAGGTGGTTTTAAAGTATCTAAATCATGAGTACCCATAGCGACCAAAGTTCTATTACGACACAAATTAGTATGTAATTTGTCCTGTAAAGCAATAAATGATTCGTAACTTCTTTGAGTGAATTTAATATTCCTCAAGATAGCCGCTGCTGCGTATGGACGAATTTTTGAAGTTGATTCTTTAATAGTCATTGTAATTTCTGGTATTGGAGGAGACAATTTAAATTGTGCTGGAGGTTTATTACCTAAAAATTCATTAAGAGCCTGTGCAATACCTTCAATACACAACATATCATATCTATTAGCTGGAATTTCAATCTTCAACTGCGGCCTTTCTCCAGCAGAACATTCATCAGTGGTATCTTCATCCAATTCTATACCAAATTCAAAACATAAATTATCAAAATCTTCAGTACTATACGTCTTACCTAGTAAGTTGTATAAATCTTCCTTATCAACGGCGATGGTAGGCATCTTCTAAATACAAACACTCAATCTATAATAGCTAACAGTTCTATATAAACGTCGTTATAAATTACTACTAACTATTTAACTTTATATAAATTATTTTAAACCATTGGTAAAGCTATTTTCTTCATTCATTGAAGCTATGACGAATCGACGGAAAATTTTTGGTTAATATTTTAATTTGTATTTTGATACACGACACAATATAAAACTACAGTTACAAATTATGCTACAAGTTTGAGTTGAAGATGGAGTTTGAGTTGGAGTTGGACATCAAGTAGACTGGGGAGAATATATTGCGTTAGTATCAAGCTCTACTGTCCGAGCTAGTTAAATGACGTCGTATGTGAGCAATTCTTAGTTTTGAAAGTTGCCGCTGGGTTTCGATCTCGTCATCAGGGTAATGTCCAAAACTACCATTATCACCTTCTGTTACATCACCACCGTATTCTGATAAACACAACAACAACAATTTCAAGTTGCCCAATAAGTTCCTGGGATCCAGAATACCTCTTACTCCGACCACTTCTAATAATTGTTCTATGTTTTTCCCCAATAAAATCAAGCCATACTCGAATCTATGTATACTGTTGATATTGTCTTTGCACCATAAGGGAAACAATTTCGAGTTTTTCAATTGAGAAATTGGATCACATATATAGGAATTTGAGCCAAAAGGTTCTATTGGGTATCTTAAAGGTATGGCCAAATAATGCGATAATAGGAAAACTAATTGCGTAATGAAATTCAATACGGCACCTATTTGTAAGTCCATTGTCTTTGTCATCCATTGTGGATTAATTTTTGATGGTAATCTATAATTTAAAATCATAAATTCATGAGGCATACTTTTAACTGGTTCAATTGGAAAAATTTCCAATAATTTTGAAGAAACTTTTGATCTTTCTTTTAATAACTCATTGTTTATATCATCCAATTTATTTGCTTTCAGACCAAATTCATCTCTTAATGTATATAAATGTTCTTTTTCAATTGATAACTCAACTAATGTATCTTTAACTTGTTGTTTTCTAGATGTTATCGATGACAGTTTTTTCAAATATTCTAGGTTTAATTTTCTAACTTTTTTCGATTTAGATTCTATCTCTACTTCAATTAATTTGATTTTAACAGTAATATCCGTTTTATTCATTGATGTAAATTCTTTTTCCCGAAGAATTTCCATATTTTTCTCTATATCCCGAGATATTGTAATTTTACTCTTTTCTGAATCTCGTATAAATGATTGTAAATTGTTCAACTTTAAAATATGATCAAATGATGCTGATAAAATGGGCCTTATTGATGATGCTGCTGAATTTGTTCTATTACTCTTTCTATGTTTACGAGAACCATCATCTCTTTTCTCCTGATAACCAATTCCTAAAAAGAAATTTTCAATTGGAATTAAATAATAACCATCGGTCAAGACAACTAACACCATATTTTCATCTTGTAATTCTGATTCAATTAATTCTTCTCCTAAATATCTTAACATTGACAATATTAAATCTATCCTTAATAATAAAATCCATCCATTATCTTTACTATGTTCTTTGCACCATATCTTTATTCTTAATGTTTCAAATTCGCTGTATTTTAAACTGGAAAAATCAAACTCCATAAAATTAGGATTCATATTTTGTTCCACCACTTCGCTAACATAAATAGGTTGTTCACTATTAACTAAATGTATTGAGAAAAAAGTATCAACTAATCTTGACTTATTCAAATTTTGTAATCGTATTTGCTTTTCAACTGGATCATTTGATCCTATTAATTTAGCAGATTTTTCTAATTCTTTCAGTAACATTGAATCACTATCACTATTTTTATCATGAACGAATGAATCTTTATATGAACTTTGTAAATGCATCGTACTTCTTGTTAAATTTCTTTGTTTCAAAGATTTCAAACTCTTTGAGTGAGTATTTGTGACATTTTTCTTCTCATTAATCACATTTATATTGATATTACGTAAAAGTATACTCCTTAGCTGCTTTAATTTCTTCTTTAAAATCAAAAACACACACAAAAAAAAAGAACATAAATTAAAAATAATAAAAGTTAGTTATTAATGATTCAATTTTTTTCTATTGAATTCATATTAAACTTGAAATAAACTTACTGGCCGTGGTCGTATAAGCCGATGATTTAAATTATTTGTTATCGATTCACTATTTGAAAACGAGTTATTAAACGGAAATGACGACTGATTAACTACTGGCGAGGATGGTGTAGATTTTGACATTCTCTTGTTTTCCATCCATTGATCACTCAATCGACCTCCGTTTACGTGGTCCGTCCTTTTTACAAAAGGAAATACTGCTTTTTTTCTTTGTTTTTTTTTTGTTTGATCAACTTCTATTACAATTCAATTTTTTATAAATTTTATTATTTTTATTAATTTTTATTTTTTTTTAACCAAATTTTCTGTTATTTAACAAAAAAAAACTAAAATCTTAATTGTAAATAATAATAGAGATAGATAACAAACTATTAGAAAAGATAACGACAGGAAAACTTCAAGTGAAAAGCCAAATAATCAAGGAAATATATTTATGTATATATATTTATAACAATGGTTGTTAGATTATGGGGAATTTTATGATTTGTTTGTCTCACTTTTGTGAAATACATGGGCCCTCTATAGTGATGTGTACCCAATCATTTAAACTGGATAATATCAATAAATTAGATAACAATGCTTTTTTATCTTCTTCAGCACCATCATCAGCAACTTGTTTGTCATGCCAACTTATATTACCGACATCATCGCCTTCAAACCTGATAAGAACTATTGATGAAGAATCTCATTTAATTTTCATATCAACACAATATCCATCTTCACAATCAAGATATCGTGCTTTAAGACAAATAGTCATGAAAGCGCTTTCCGTCGAGACAACTCATGATGGATTGAACCCTATAATGTTTGGTGATTCAACTCTGGGATATTCAATAACAATGGTTTTCAAGATCAAAGACTCAACTGCAAGAGGTTCAGAGAGAAAATATGCATTGATAATAACTGCAGAAGACGAAAGTGAATTGGTTCATTCATGGAGTTTAGTAGTAGAAAATTTAAGAGAATTTATTAAATTAATTAAGGACAGAATAACCGAATTAGAATTAAGTAAAACAATGAATAATACAGAACTAATGGATAATAATGAAAGATTTTATAGAAGAAGTTTACCAAAATCAAAGAATTTAACAGAGTTATTGGAAGATAAAAAATTATTCATAAAGATACACCTTTGGGCATCAAATTTATTGTGCAATTTAAATTAATTTTTTTCATAATTTTTGAAGTTCAAGGTATATATATATAAATATATAGAAAGAGAGAGAGAGGAAGAGAGGGAAAATTAATAAAATAAAAGTATTTAGCTTCTTAATAATATTAATCAGTATATTCGTAATAACTAGAAGTTAATTGTTAGAGAGAAACTTTTACGTTAACTTTCCGGGCAATTAACAAACTATTCTTTCAGAAGCAACCAAATATCACATAAAAAGCAGAACGTGAAAAAAAAAAATTAAAAAAATTAAAAATTAAACAGTTTTTGAATGAGACGAGATTCGAACTCGCGCCTCTTGCGAGATCTGAACTTGAGTCAGACGCCTTAGACCCCTCGGCCACTCATCCTTTGACTGTGAAAAGGCATAACTTTTTGCAAACTACGATTAGTAGTATCTTTTTTTTTTGTACCCAATGGAAAGAAATAAATAAATAAATACATACATACATGGTGAATAAGTTTACAGAGTTTTTCATAGCTATAAATTATGAAATATTTACGGTATACAATTTGTGATGTAACATAAACTATATTCATTGCATATACACATATTTATATACATATATATATATATATATATAATTTTTATTAAAATTTTTCACCTCTTGCTATTAATAAAATTATTAAACAAACAAAAATAGAAAGCAAAATATAAAAGTGAGGGCCAAAAAAAAAAAAAAAAAAAAAACATAAAAAATTTAGGTGCTGATAAAACTAAACATTAGAATGATCATTAACCAAAACTTTGAAAAAAATATAAGACAAAAGAAAGAAAAAAGTGCTTCTCATCTAATTTAAAATTTTTAAAAATGTAAAATAAAATGGAAAACGGTATTTCGTCATCTCTTCCATGACCCCAAAAAATGACTGGCTAAATCTTTTGCTGAAAATCTTTTAGGATTAGAGCTAGAATTATTATTACTCAAGTCGTCGTCGCTGGAATTAAGTTTGAAATCAGTATTACCATTTCTGACGCTATTATCATTATTGGTAAACTTACTGCCATTGGAACTAGTTATCATGGATCCTCCACTTCCACTTATTGACCTTTGTAAACTTTCACCTAAAATATTTTGATGATGGTGTTGGTGCTGATGTTGCGATTGAGGCTGTTGAGCACCATCGAGATTACTATTCTCATTGTTTTTAATGATTTTCTGATCATCGCATGTTTCTTTATTGTTGGTAGCATCTTCATCTTCGTCTTCACTATCAAACAAAAAAGAAGTTTTAATTTGGCCAGAAACAGAGGTATTAGATTGATATGGGGGTAATGGTTGTTGTGGATTAGTTATATTGATCCCACTTACTTTCCCACTCGGTGAACTATGGATTGTGTCTGCATTAGCGTTAGAGATGAATGATGATGATACAGCCGAATTGGTCCCCGTGTCAACTGATTGATCACTGATGGTTGTGGTACTACCGTTCTTACTATCATTTGCATTCGGAGTGGTAACATAATTATCAGCAGCCCTTAATGTAGCGTTTGAAGCCGAAGGGGTGATAGATAATGGTGATGGTACTATATCGATTGGTTTACTCACTGCTTTTGTTGATGTCACTGGGCTATGAACATCTTCAATATGAATTAATGAGCCCAAATCTAAATTATCTGGCAAGTCATACACTTCTAAATCGTTATTTTGTGTAACTATATCGTTTGCTGAGGTATCATTTGTATAGATTGAGTTATAATTATAATTGTAATGATAATCATAATTTCTATTTGTATTAACATTGTGAGAAATTCTGTTTGGATATGGGTTTTCATAATATGAGGAATAATAAGTAGGTTCTTCAACTTTATTATCTATATCTTCATCTTCATCATCAGTAGAATTATACTTCAATTTGGCATTCGGTAATAGTTCAATAATGTTGTAAAAGGGCTTACTGATTTTGTGAGAAGCAGAAGAAATTAATGTATTTTCATCACTACTGCTATCATTATGTGTTGTAGTAGTACTATCATTACTATTTGCCTTTGCTAATTTTTGTTGTTGCAAATGTTTCATATTGGCCATAGAGTTTGATTTAACATTTAAGAAAAATCCGCCATCCTCATCATCCTCATCATCTTCTTCTTCATCAACATTTTCAGAATCATTATAAAGTCCACCTTCATCATCAGTGTTGTAACCACCTTGGTAAACCACTTTTCTACCTCCTTGATCATCTTCGTAATCAAAATCTTCTTCATCGGATGAGGGAATATCAACAGCAATGCATTGCTCCACTTTTTCATTAAAACGAATGTGACGATCTTTTTTCGGCTGGGAATTACTTGGCGTTGAAAAAGATGACTTTTTAGTTATTGCACCAATGGAATCTGAACTTTCTAAATTCATATTTGAAATTGTTGGTGAACTCAACAGGTTTTCGTCATCAGTTCTATTGGCACTGTTATTAAGATACGGGCTATTACCATTGCTATTATTATTATTATTATTATTTTGATTGTTAGTGTAGTTATTGGATTTATTATTTTCCTTAACAACTGGTGGCGATTGGCGGTGTGTGCGTTGGTGGTAATGGCTTGGAGTAGTAGCCTCCAAGATGGGGCTTCCAGTTTTGTGATGGCTATTATGATGATGAGCTTGAATTATTGATAACTTCATGAATTCTGCTTGTGATAACATCATCTCAGCAGCAGTTCTCTTTTTCAATATTGGCTTAGGTCCTTTTTTATTATTAGGTGTCTTGCACTTATTTTTACTTGTGCCATACTTATCATTAACAACGCTGTTCTCATTGTTGTTGTTATCATCATTAATATCATTGTCATCATCATTATAATCATTATCATCATCGTTATTATTATTATTATTATTATTATTATTACTATTATTATTATTATGGTTATTATTTTTATTATTGTTATTATTATTATTATTTTTACCACCGCTAAGCAGCGGTGATGCCGAACTTGCTTTAATATTTTTCAAATCTTTCTTTGGAGATAATTCATCAGTTAAAAAATCCGAAGCACCAGGCTCTTTATATAACGGACCATACAACCAAGTGACTTCACTATCTTTTAACCAGTTAACAGATTCTGGAGACACGGTTTTTAATTTATACTTTGCCTGTGCCCAAGTTCTCCATGAAGCATTTTCCAATCTTGCACTATTTGCAACATCTTTTCTTTTCATAACAATATACTTCCAAGATTTCGAGATATCAGATTCTTTCCAATCATGAGATAAATAATCAACATGGGATTGTGGTTCATAAATCAAATCGTTATCATCATGAGGAAGTAATTCTGGTGAAACCAATACCGAAGATGAAGAACTTGAAGACGTTGCCACCGAAACTGGAGACTGCACATTATCCTCCCGATCACCCACCAGCACTTGAGATTGCTGTTGACGTCCTTGACTGCTCTGTGACTGGTAATCACCTTCATCATCATCTTCATCACTACTATCTGAATTATACAAAATCGACCGACTCCTAAATTGCAGCGGTCTATTATTTCTTTGGTTAAAATTTTTACTATTGTTATTACTACTGTTTGATGTATCAATCTTGGGCAACCGATGTTTCAACTCTGATGAAGATGGATTATAATAATTTTGGTTTTTTAATCCATTTTTCATTTAATTTTTGTTTTTTTTTTTATTTTTTTTGACTGGTTTCTTTTCTTTTACTTTTTGCTTGTTAACTTTTTTTTTTCTTTTTTAAATTTTTTTTGTATTTGTTCTCTCTTTAAAAAGAAAAGACAGTTTGATTATATTATTATTATCGAATTCATCATCAACTGTCAAAACATATATCTAAATGCCGTCGTCGTATAAGAATCTAGCAGAGGTATTTCAAGGAGGTGCTACTACTTCGCAACACGTTGAAGCTAAAGATGATGATCATTTTGAGAATACTACTTTTAGATTGAAAAGAACTAGATCCTTGGGTTTGTTGGATGATTTCATTGCACCTACCCAAAAATTGATTGATGAAGATTTTGTTTCTGATGAGACTGTGAAGAAGATAAATAAATCTGTTTCTGATCTGAATTTAACCGCCCTGCAACCCAATGATGGGAATAATGATAATGTTAATAATTATACTCCAATTTTGATCAATGAAATAAAACGATGATAAATATAAAAATGGTATAACTAATTAACAAATAAAAATAAAAATAAAAACAACTTTATATTTAATTATAATAACTTACTTTACTCTTTAACTCACTCACTTATTTTATTTTTTTCTTGATAAATGTTATTATTACTTTATTCTGCCTTTTAGTTTAGGTTAAAAGATAATTTAATGGACTTTGGTCGTGGTGTACACGACCCGTTTTATGTATGTAATTTTTGTTGAAGTTTCTCCGCCTTACGCCTTACCAGCCTCCAGAAAATTATTATTATTGCTCGATACGGATACACACAGAGAAAGAAAGAGAGAGAGAGAGTAGAAAGAGAGAAAGAAAGAAATATTAGATATCAGATTTTCGAATTAAATTTACGACTAACTCAAAGATTTGTTAATGAATTTTTTTCTTATTTTTATTTATTGAAGGAAAACCCCATGTAGGGAAACAAAACAACAAGAATTAATATTATTTTACCGTTACGTTTAGCAGAAACAGTAGCACATGTGGTTTAGGTTCTTGTTACTTTTATTTATTATTTGTTCCATTCTATATATAGAGAAAAGTAAAATAGTTTTTCCGGAGTTAAATTCTCTTCGCGCGCGCGCGGATTTACTTTAAAATTTCTTTTTCAATTTTTTTCATTTTAGTTTATTTTATTTTTTTTGTCCAAGTATACTATACTATACTTACTTACTTGGAAGTGAAAAAAAATATCTGGTTTATTCTTCTGCGGATCCATCTGATTCTTCTTCTGCTTCTGCTAACCATTCTATCCATTTGCTTGCGACTTTTCTTGTATTTTCGTCCTTGCCGGCGTAGCCCTCTTGATTCCACCATTTTAAGATATTGACTTCATCTAGGATGTCATTATCGTATAAATCATTTAAAGCTAATGTAAATATGGTGGGTCCATTATTATTTGGTAATTTGGAACATAATGATTCCAAAATATTTAACAAGTCGACTTGTTCTTCATCTTCAAATACTTGTCTTTTAAATAATTGCCCCCATTTACCAAAAATCTTGTGTACCGAATCCTTTACACCTAAAGTTTGAGTATTAATAAAATGTTCAATCCTTTGTAATAATGCAGTGCAAGTAGCAAGTCTGACATCATGATAAGTTACATTCATTGACATTCTTAAAGTATTTAATTCTAGTAAAGCGGTATCCAAATCATGGTTATTTTCCATTGCTCTTTCCACTGTGGCAATTGCTTCCTTATTGAAGTCTTCCTCATCATCTTCTTCACCATCTGTATTATTATTATAATCATGTTCTGCATCAGTTGCTGTAGCATGACTTGCAGAAGAATATGTTCTTCTCTTTTTGCGGCGATTAGGCATCGATGAAACAATTGAAGTATCTGAAAGATATAATTCATCCAATTTATAAACAAGACCATGATAATGCTTAGAAGAAGAAGAAACCTCATCATCATCGTAATCTCCATATTCGGATTCAGAATCATACAGAAACCCAATACCATTTTCACCAACAATAGCAGGATCATTAACTGCACCTTCATCAACTTCAACAATATTTTCTTTTTCTTCTGCAGCTCTTTTTGCTTGAATATCCTGATAAAATTCATCATCACTAGATAATGAATCTCCAATATAAGATGAATCTGAAAGGTGTTTTACAGGTCTTTCAACAATTCTTGTATTTTCCAGAACAATCACATTATCACCTATTACAACATTGAAACCAATTACAGACCCAGAATTTAATTTTACATTTTGATTTATAACCGAATTAGATGCAACTATAGAATGCTCAATCTGACAATTGTCCTTAATAATTGAATTATCCCAAATATATGAATTTTTAATAATAACATTAGTTCCAATTTGACAATTTCTTCCAATAACCGAGTTTTCAACTTGACTCAGATCACCAATAAATGAATTGGATCCAATAACAACACATGACCCAATTTTACAAGACTGTGAAAGTCTAATATCCTTTTCTTTATAAATATGTTTCGATTCATATGTATACGATTGATCTTCTAAAAGATTTGAATCGGGTGCAATTGGATAACACCATCTTTCTAAAATATCCTGAGAAATTGCATCATATGTTTGCCAACTTTCAACTCTTGCTGCATAGTCTTCATTTGTAATATAAGCATATATTGTTTTTTTTAAAAGGTCAGAAGATAATGTACCACGTACAAAATCTCTTCTTAAATATTGATAATCAAAATTCTCCTGAAAAATCACAGGAACTAATGGAGAACAAATATCAACATGACAATCAATTAAATCGTTTCTAATAACAAATTCATCAACATCTTCCAATAAGTCAGGATCCACTGAAATCGAAGCTTTTAAACCATTAATCGATGGAATATCTTGATAGTAGAGACATCTATCTGTTTTCTTATCTAATATAAAAGTTGAAGGTACCGATTGAGACCTTGTTCTATGTAAAGGAGATGCCTGGGTTAAAACCATTGTAACTATATGGTCCTTATCAATTAAACGCCTTTGTCTATGTGCACTTAAGACTTCATCAAATTGTATATTGGTAACAACATCCCCTGAAACCAATAAGAAGTCTCCAGTTATTAACCCTCTATTATCTAAATCTCTCATTGCATCTCCAACAGACCTAGATTCTAATGACATTATAGTATTTATTTTAAAAGGTGAGCCGGCTTGATTCCATTTTGAACCATCAATATACGTTTGAACCTTATCTGCATGAGAACAACACATCAAATAAACCTCATCAACACCAGCTTTAGCTAAAAACTCCAACGTATACTCAATCAATGGGACATTACACAAGGGAAGAAGACATCTTGGCTCAACTGAAGTTAAAGGCATAAACTTTGTCTCGTACGAATCAGTTAGCACAATAGCCTGAAGTCTCTCATCTTGTACAATCTCTTTCTGCTTCTTGTTTTTGGGCAGCATTACTTATAGAAAATCAATCAAGATCGATTTATGTCTCAGAGGTATTTCCTCACTTGAAAGTTTAGTTCAAAAGTATCGTTATCCAATTGATGACGATTTATGTCGTTGTATTTTTTACTTATTTAGTTAGTTTTGGCTCTTATAAAAAAGAAGAAAAAAAAATTTTTTTTTCTTTATTTCTTTCACCGCGCTGAAAATGCGCTACAAAATTTATACGCAAATACTACCGCAATTTACATGTTATTTCTCTATCTATATAGTTATTAACAATATGTTTCGAATTCTTTAATTGACTTATCCAAGTCAAGTTCAAAATCAAGAAGATCCTCATTGTAGAATTTTGCCCAGTCATTATCATATAGTTTGTTTAAGTTTGCCATGCATTCATTTTCTCTTGTAAGCATTAACTGATAGTAATCATTCAAGTCTTTAGTTAAGCTATTATGCAGGTTTAAATTTTTATTTAATTCAAGTTTTAATTGGAAAAATTTTTCATCTTTCCTATCATCATTGAACTTGATCAAGTTTGTCAACTTGTTTAAGTTTGTCTGACTGATGCTGTTATTATTCAAATCAGAGAGTTGACTTTTTAAATCGTTTATGATATCATACAAGTTTTCACGTTCTTCACTATCTTCAAATTCTTGTAAATGTCTTGATTTCCTAATTTCTGTATTATTCAATTTTGCAACATTTGTAATTCTCTTGGTTAAAGTTGCATAACGTAAGCTGCTATAAGTTTCTTCATAATCTGTAGGAGAAATACAACATATCATACAACTTTTCGAATTTCCTCCAATAGATTCTTTTAGCAACCAAGTTAAAGTGGATTCCCTATAAGGAACCATTTGCTTTTTCTGAGAAGTGGCATTTTCTGATAATATAGTCAATATTCTACCTAATGAAGTTAAAGATTTGTTGATATTAGAACCTTCTTTAAGTCTTAACCCAACATTACCTGTATTACTTGTCCTTTCAGATCCTGCCAAATCGACTAATCGTAAATGTGAAATTTTTTCTTTAATTATTTCATTTATCAAATATTCTTTTTGATGTATTTTAATACTGAAAACTGCATGAGATCTTGAAGATCTCGAATTTGATTTCGTGGATGCTGTTTTCCTTTTTGAATTCCCTCTATTTAAATATTTAAAAATTTCTTTTGTTGAATTAATTTCAATCTCATTTAAATTTTCAACAAATGGTAATCCTTGAAGATTTTCTCTAATTCTTTTCTTTGTTGTAGTTGAATTATCTAGTAAATCAAATACATCTTCATTATAAATTTCAAAAAAACTGATTGTTATTTTGATAGAAATATTTTGCTCCTGAAGAATCCCAATCTCTTTAAATAGGTCACTAGTTATCTTTGGTATTAACCCATCATTATCTCCAAACATTGTATAAGATTTACCTGAACCCGTTTGACCATACGCAAAGATACAAGTATTATATCCTTCTAGCGTATGGTTTAAAAACTCCTTCCCACAACAATTGTAAACCGAATCCTGATCAGCATACTCGTTATACCCATTTTCATTAAATGACCATAAACAATTATCAAAATAAAATTTCTTAAAATCATTACTACTGATAGGATCCAGGTTCTCATAAGAACTCGGATTTTCATAATAATCTCTGGGCAAAAGTATAGTGGTACTGTTTTCCATCTTAATAAAGCAGTTCTCATTATTAGTGTTGGTTGACTGTCTAGCTATGAGCGGTCTCACTCTGACAATTACTCTTATACTATTGTTTGATTTATTATTAACACAGCTATTTCGTATCTTACCAAGTTTCAATGGTGGGACTGAACTACCTGAGTCCAAATTTCCCTCAGATTTTTCTACCTGAAAACTCATAGAGTCACGAGCCTCCGCCATATTGACTCAAGCTGAACAAATTGACCTTTTAATATATTTTGATCTAGGAATCAATATAATAATGAATCAATAAAATATAATGTATCTGTCCTTGTTTACCTTTTCGTTTCGTTTCGTTTCTTTTGGATAAGAGAAGAAAAAAATACAGGTCGTGTTTCTAAATATCAAACACACGAAAACAGAATTTTTGAGCTGGTTTCAACGACCCATCAGGTTTAAGATATGTAAGGAGATGGATTTCGACTATAATAGAAATTCTATACGTAATCATCTAAGTTTATAATTGTTAGTCTGATATTAATCATTAATATCAAGTTAATTAGGAATAATGTCTGAAAATTTCCAGGAACAAGAAGAGAAATTGAATACTTTTAAGGAAATCACTTCTTATGCGGAAGAGGATCATTCCAAGATATTAAAATTATTAAACGATACAAACTGGAATTTGGAAATTGCAATCCCACGATATTTTGATGGTAATTTTGAAGAAGAACCGATTGAAATTCCATCATCTAGTGGTAGTGTGAATGGAAGTACGAATGGAAGTGCAAGAAATAGTATTAATGGTGGTGGGATAGCGACGGGTGTGGAGATGAATGATACTAATGGGATTTCTGGTTTACGGCAAACTTCTCATAGTTATAGTAATTTAAGTAATAGTTTTATAGATGATCCATTCAATGATGTATTGCCCAAGTTACCAAAGGCCATTTTAATTCCAAATAATTGGAAATTTAAAGTGGGTTTAGATCGTCATGGGCAGCAGCTGCAACAACAACACCAACAATATCAAAATCAAGATCAAAAATTCACCATTTTTTCTCCCTTGGTTTTCATCTTGTTATTTATTCCAAGAACTTTATTATTTTTAACTACAGGAATTGGGCGTTTATTAGATTATGTATTTCCTGGTTTGTTAAATATTTTCAGATTTGAGAAAGGACCAGATGATTTCCCATCTGAACCATTATATAATGGGAATCAATCATCTTTCCAAGATTTCTATGATGAGATAATAGATTTTAATAAGGAAATGATTGGAGAAAATAAAGAAGAAGAACAAGATGAACAGAATCAAGATGCAGGCTCTGATAGTACCAATGGTAGATTAGAGTTTTTCGATGGAGAATTTAATGAAGCATATAATTTTGCAAAAAATAATTTTAAATGGTTATTAATAATTTTATGCAATGAATCTTATAAATCACAAAATATGATTAAAAAATATTTAAATAATGAATCGTTTAAGAAATTTATTTCTGAAAATAATATTATTATATGGGGTGGTGATGTTAGTTATCTGGAACCTTTTGAAGTTGGATCTGTATACAAAGTTAAAAAATTACCTTATATGGGACTTATTGCCAATGTTTCAACATATGGAAGAACAATGCCATTAATGTCTATAGTTACCAAGATTACATTTGCTGAAGGTATTGTTGATCTTTCATCAAAGAAATTAATTAAGAAATTACAAAAATATATTGATCATTATGAGCCACAATTAATAACTCTTCGTTATGATAAACAAGAACAAGAATTTTCGAGATTAATTAGACAAGAACAAGATAGTGCTTATCAAAGATCATTGATGAATGATAAATATAAAGAACAAGAGAAACTGAAGAAAAAAGAACAAGAATTATTGAAACAAAAAGAGGAAGAATTGCAAAAAATAGAAAAATTAAAACAGGATAAGATAAGAGAAATATTTTTAATGGAAAATTGTATTAAATTATTTGGAAATAATAATGAAAATAACAATAAGGATTTTTTCCAAAAGGGAAATCATACAACAATTCAATTTAGATTAAATACTGGTGAAAGAATAATATCGAAATTTTCCAAAGATAAAACTTTGTTTGATGTATATTTATTTGCAGAGTGTAAACTTTTTTTAACCCATAAAAGGCAAAAACTTTCAAGAGATAACGAAGAAGAAGAAGAAGAAGAAGAAAATTTTAATTTCATTTTAGATTTTTTCAAAAAATCCATTGAATCCCATAAAAAAGAGATTAACGATATCAATGGTATTAATAATTATAAACATTTTTTCAAATTTCAATTGATTCAACCAATGCCCCGCTATCTTTTAGAACCGAACAACAATATTAAAGTTGCCGATGTAAAAGAAATCTGGCCAAATGGAAATCTTTTAATTGAGTACGACGTTGAGGACGATGCAGAAGAAGAAGAAGAAGAAGAATAAACGGGAAATTCAGATGAGTTGCAGTTAGTAGTATTGTTGTATATAAGACTAAATAAAGTTCAAGCATAATTTTAATTTTAATTTTTACTTTCACTTTCACTTTCACTTTTAATTTTTTGCAACAATCCAGATAATGTAAGAATAAAAAAAAACATAATAAACCGTTTATCTGAACTGATAAAATTCCCCTCTTCTCCTCTTTTTTAATTTTTATTTTTTATTTTTTATTTTTTAATTTTAATTAACGGACCTCAATCGGCCCAATCTAATTAAATACCTACAGCCAGCCAGTCTATTTAACTAAAAAAAATACGTTAAGCCTCTGCAGCCTTAAGAAAGAAAGAAACAAAGAAAAAAAAATAAAGGGCCGGGACCAATACAATATAGGACCAATACCATTTAGAACCCATACTATATAGGACCTCCACTAATAAAGACCTAATAAGGACCTAATTAAAACTTCAGCGAAGCCGCAATGAGGTCATATTGGGGCTCTTAGACAAACATTATATACGTTTAATTTTTTTCTAACGCTAAATAAAATTAAAATTAATTGTTAGTCATAATAATCACCCGTAAAATTTTTTTTTTTGTCCCTTTTGTCATTTTGTCTTCTAGGTTAGGAACGTGGACCATCGGATTATTGCAGAGGGGCTCGACGGAGGTGCGGAGAAACCTTTTTTAATACAACAGCACGCGCCTTACGTGAACGGGAATACTTTACTATTGTTACAATATATATATTTTGATCCCCACGTCCGTCCCACACTGGTCTTTAGTTATAAAACCGGGATTTCTGTTTCCGTCCAGTTATTCAAGCTCATGCACGATACAAAACCTTAATGAAAAAGATTAGAAAAAAAAAATTTTTTTTTTTCACTGTGGTAGTAATAGCCTGTAATAGCAGTGGAAGAAAAGAAAATTTGTAATTATTGATTTTTCTATTAAAGAGATGTGTGATACAAAAAAATCATCAAGTGCTTAAGCGCAGAAGTTGACTCAGACTAAGTTTATTTATTTAATATTTTTATTTATATATATATATATATATATTTATATATTTAATTTTTTCTTTTTTTTTTTTTTTTGTTGCACTTTTTGTTGTTGCATTTTTTTTTTTTTTTTTTTGCTGTTGTTAATAGTTGCTGGTTGATTATAAGAAATAGTATAAATTATTATAATGACGAGTATAAGGAGACAGCCGTCTTCTCGGTTTGAGTTTGTACTTTCAAATGATTCTTCGTCGGCGGTTTCTCCTGCGATTAGTTATTCTACAAGTCCTCGGAATAGTGGTTCATTGTTGAATTCGTATAATAATAGTTTTAATAATTTATCAACGTTAGCAACAAGTACTATAAGTATTCCTGGACAAACTTCATCATCGATTGAGCCATCTGGGTTTATAGGATCAGAATTAAATAATAAATTAATAATTGTTATGGTTGGTTTACCTGCTAGAGGTAAATCATATATTACTAAAAAACTTCAAAGATATTTAAATTGGTTACAATATGATACAAAAATTTTTAATGTTGGTAATGTAAGAAGATTGAAAAATGGGAAACCAAGTAATGTACCAATTCAAGGTCCAGTACCACATCATGAAAAACATGATTCAACTTTTTTCGATCCTGCGAATTCTAATGGATTTCAAAAAAGAGAAAAATGGGCAATGGAAACTTTAGATCAATTGTTGGATTATTTATTAAATACAAATGGTTCAGTTGGTATATTTGATGCAACAAATACAACAAGATTAAGAAGAAAATGGATAATAGAAAGAATTAATGAAAGAACTCAAGGTTCAATTAATGTTTTATTTTTAGAAAGTATATGTACAAATACAGAAATTATTGAAAAAAATATAAGATTAAAACTTTCAGGACCTGATTATAAAGATATGAATCCACAAGAAGCATTAAATGATTTCCGTAAAAGATTGGAAAATTATGAAAAAGCATATGAAACTATTGGAGATGAAGAAGAAGAAGAAAATGAAAAACTTGATATACAATTTTGTAAAATTATTAATGCTGGGAAAAAAATTTCTTCTTATAATATTAGTGGATTTTTATCATCACAAACAGTTTTTTTTTTATTAAATTTTAATCTTGCTGAAAGACAAATTTTTTTAACAACTAATGGTGAAAGCGAATATAATGTAAGAAAAAGAATTGGTGGAGATTCTAGTTTATCTGAAAAGGGTATTAATTTTGCAAAAGCATTACCTAAATTTGTTTCTCAAAAAAGACAAGAATTTAAATTAAATCAATTAAATAAACAATTTATTAATAAAAATGATCATCTTCATCTTGATCCTAATAATTTATCAACAAATTCTCAAAAAAATCATACAGTTAGTGATACTTTTAATATATGGACTTCAATGTTAACAAGATCAATAGAAACTGCACAATTTTTCTCTGATGAACAATATCAGAAAAAATCATTAAGAATGTTAAATGATTTAAGTCGTGGTAGTCTTGATGGTATTAAAAGTGAAGAATTTAAATCACATTTCCCACTGTATTTCGAAAGTAGACAACGAGAAAAAATTAGTTATCGTTATCCAGGATTAGGAGGAGAGTCTATATTAGACGTTATTAACAGGTTAAGACCAATCATCATTGAATTGGAAAGATTAAAAGATAACTGCTTGATCATATCACATCGTGTTATAACAAGAGTATTACTTGCATATTTTATGAATTTATCTAAAGAAATGCTTACAGATTTAGAAGTTAAACATGGTGTTGTTTATTGTATTGAGCCTAAAGCTTATGGTTTGGATTTGACAATTTGGGAATACGATGAAACACTGGATGATTTTTATGAAGTTGATCAAATAGAATTTATGAAAAAGAGAAGAGATAGTATTAGTAATTATTTATCTTCAGATTTAATAGTTAATGCAAGATTTAATGGTTTGGAGAATTTAGGATTATCAAATGAGGAAAAAACTGCGGTAAATACCAACATCAATGGTAATAATGATGAAAAACTTGGTTTTATTTATGATAATATCAACAATGATAAGAAATCTACCTTGTGTGATGAAGTTGATAGTGATGCGTGTGTTTCTGAGGATGATGATGATGATGATGCAACAAATAGTACCGATGAATCATCAGGAGAAGACTACGATTCACATGGTCATAATACCATTCAATCAATTAGTAAACTTAATTCTAATTTTAAGGAATTTATTTTAAACAACGGATGTGGTGATGAAAAGGAGAAAAAAGGAAATGGAAATGGAAATGGAAATGCTACAGTCAACACTGAACATTTGATTAAAAGTTTGAGTAGATTGGGTTGTTAAAAATTAGTTTTAGGGTTTTATTATTTTTTAGGTTTTTCGATTTTATATATTAATTTATTAGGTATACCATTAATACCATTGAATCATATATATATATATATATATATATATAAATTTCTTGTAGATAGATAAATATCTGAGTAAAAAAATATCATATGCTAATAGCCAAAGAGAAAAACAAAAAAAAAAAAAAAAACTCAACAAACTTTCGGTATTAACGCTCTTTATAATAACTAGTAGTAAGATGATACCTTGAATTATGAAACATTTTTTATTTCAGATCATCCATTAGTCATTCATCTATCAAAATATATTAATTTGCTTTTTTCATTGTTTTTATTAGCAACTAAAGAAAAAAAACCAAAAAAAAAAAAAAAAAATCTAGAAAATAAGAAAAACGGTATTTTTTTTGGCGATGGCAATTTAAAGAAATTTTGGCCTTTAATAATAAATAAAATATACAGACATAAATAGATATTACAGTAAATATACAGTCAAATAATATTTATATAAAGCGATTGGACGATTTAGGACAATTGATATTTAATCATATTCGATTTTATAATTTGATTGGGGAAATTTAAATGTCTGTTCGCCAAGTAAGATCGAGACTGAATAAAACTGGAGAGGAATCTTATAGAGCTGTTTCAGCAAACGAAAAAATTTCCATGTCAGCTAAAATGTCATCATCTTCTGCAGTTGAATCAGATAGTGAATCTATCAGTCATAATTCGATCAATCTGGGTGGTGAAGGTATTAAACCTCCAATTAGAAGAAGATCTTCGTTGTTTTCATTATCTTCACAGGAACCTCTTCCTGTCCCAGACGAGAAAGATTACTTGGCGTTTAGAAAAGATGAAAGACATTTTTCTCTTATAAGGAACTTACATATGGCAGATTTTATTACATTACTCAATGGTTTTAGTGGATTTTATTCCATAGTGTCATGTTTGAGATTTACTTTAACTTCAAGTCCTCATTACGTTCAAAGAGCTCTTTTTTTCATTGCTTTAGGTATGCTTTTTGATTTTTTTGATGGAAAAGTGGCTAGATTAAGGAATAAAGCTTCATTAATTGGTCAGGAATTGGATTCATTAGCTGATTTAATATCATTTGGAGTTGCTCCTGCTTCCATTGCATTCGCAATTGGCCTTCAAACTACATTAGATGTATTAATATTGAGTTATATGGTGTTGTGCGGTTTAACAAGACTTGCAAGATTTAATGTTACCGTTGCATCGTTGCCAAAGGATGAGAAGGGAAAATCTAAATTTTTTGAAGGATTACCAATTCCAACAACTTTATGGTTAGTTTGTCTTATGGCATTTTGGGTTACCAAAGGTTGGTATGCCGCAGAATTGGGAGTTGTGGGCGGTATTTGGTGGGAAAATACTTTCTTTGAATTTCATCCAATATCAACAATTTTTTTCGTGCAAGGATGCGGTATGATTAGTAAGAGTTTACATGTTCCAAAACCATAATTATTGTACAATTGACTAGGTCTATGGATAGGATTTTTTTTTTTTTTTGCAGAATCCATTACTTTTTTTCTTGCCCAAACTTTCTTGTTTCAAAAATATAGAAAAAAGCTATTTATTATTGATGTGTTTATCATTTGATGAATACTACATTTCTAGCAACTGCTATTTTTTATATTATAGTATATACTGATTGTTTTCAAAGAAGAAAAAAAAAAAAAAAAAAAAAAAAAAAGCGAGAGAGCTTTCAAATTTTACCCTAAAAACTATTTCTTATACTGGAATGTTTATGATGTTTATTTTCAAATTAAAATAAAACAACTTTTTATGTAAATAGTATTGTATTTGTTTCTTTTCACTGAAAAACGAGAACTATAGTTCTTTGTAGAAATCGTAATTGTGGTTTTCATTTATTTCATTTTAGCATTACTAGCAAAAGATCTTGAAAATCAACATGACCACAATAAGATTCTACAAAAACCTAAACTTCCTCAAAGTATTCTAAAAAAAAGATTTCTTCCTGTTTCAAAAACCGCTTGTAGAAAAAAACAAAGAACCTATGGTTTTATAAGAATCTTCCTTGAAGAAACAGCGCTAGGAGCACTATAACATGAAAAAAGCCCAAAAATCAATCTCTTTTTCCTAAATCAACATACATAGCACTGGATTCCTCTGTTAAAATGGTGAAAACGATTACTGAAACTTTTGAGTTCTCAAAATTATAATGTATGTATCTTTTTCAAACTACTCGGTGAATCATGCTCTCTCAGTTAAATATCTGATTTTGAAGAGCTAGAACTAACATTAAAAGTAATGAAATTGATCTATTGAATGGAAAAAACATAATTCTGTTGCTTACTATTACTAAGTCCAAATCAATATTGCTTGGATCAAATTTTTCAGATAATGCTTCACAGCTAAACAATCGTAAAATATTTTACAAACTACCATTTCAAAAAGGAAAAATAGATCTTGTTACTGATTCCATTTTACATGGAAATTTTATTCCCCCTTTCTCTATTAAAATAAGGTTTCAAATCATTCAGGACTTGATTGCAGTTCTTTTTTTTTTTTTTCTTCGATATCAGATTCTTTGCAATATTATTAGATTAATCTCTAAAAGTCATGCAGAGTTAATCATAGGAAACGTTGGAAGAGCCTCTCCTGTAGTCTGCTTTATCAAAAACAGCTTACATTTTACCAACTTTTTAGAGGGAGTTTATTAAATACAATTTTTCAAAAAAAATTTTCTCTTGTTTTCAAAATCAAATCAGAAAGACAATTACTACTATATAATTCACTTTACCATTACAAATGAAGATTTTAGTCCACAAAATTTTCAGGAAATTTACGTTCGAATACTAAAAAAAAATAGCTCGCTAATCTAATTTAAATCGTGGTAAAACTATTATAATAGAAATATATTTTAAGATCTTGAATCTAAGTCTAAACTAAGCATCATTATCCGTGCAGAGACAATTTTAGTTAGTTCGTTATTGTTAGATTATTTTTAATTTTGAATCAAGATAGGAAAGTGTTATTTGTCTTATAAACTATAGGTAAGTTGTAATATTAGAAAGCAATACTTTTGGAAAAACGTGCAAAATTCCAAGCAAATACAGGCTTGTAATTTTTCTTTGAGCCCAACAATATAATTTTAGAAAATACGATCTGATCTCTTAAATATTATATTGGGAAGCATCAAATAAATTGATACCAAATCTTTTTGGGAACTCATCAGAAAGTGTCTTGCTGGTTTTCTGAATCAGTATTTATGCACAACTTGCATGCGGCTCCAAAATAATTTCCTTTTATGGAAAAGATCAGCCTCTAAATGCATGAGCACAAAGAGTACCATGATAGCTTGTAAGCGTTTTTTGCATATAAAAAACTTAAAAATTAGCCGAGGCTGGTTTAACAGTACCGAATACAAATGGAATGCTATCAATAAAGTACAATGATTTGATACTTTGAATCAGATCAAAAGCCAGCACTGAATTATAGTTTTTTCAGCTGTTGAGAATCAATTCTTGAAAGCGATTTTTCAAAATATTAGATCAAGATCCAGCAAAGCACTAAGATCTAAGGTTTGATCTAATAGTATAAATAAGTCAAAATTTCCACTTATTAATTTTTGATCTAACGTTTAGTTTAAAAACTTTAGCAATTTCGATGTGTTAAGAATCCAGGACAACAACAAGCTTAGTGCACATCACTAAACAAAGTTCTGACATTCGTTTTAAATCGATCACATATATATATATTTTTTTGTTAAACTAGGGGAGATTACTTATTGTTTTTTTTAAATATAATAAAAATGTATTCAAAATTAATAAAACTCATAGCAGGTGCCTTATTCACATCAAAAATTGCAGGAGCTTTCAATGCTACATCAAATGAAAATGTTGTTTTATATTGGGGTCAAAATTCAGCTGGGTCGCAACAAGATTTAGCTTATTATTGTGAAAGTGATTCAGTAGATATCGTGGTTTTAGCTTTCATGACAGAGTTCCCAGGTACTGACGATGTACCAACCTTGAATTTTGCTTCTGCTTGCTCAGATACTTTCAGTGATGGTCTATTGGATTGTACCCAAATTGCTTCTGATATCGAGACATGCCAATCTCTTGGAAAAAAAGTCTTATTATCTTTGGGTGGTGAAGCTGGGTCATACGGTTTTAGCTCAGACTCTGAAGCTGAAACATTTGCTGATACCTTATGGAACATGTTTGGGGAAGGATCAGCAGATGAAAGACCATTTGGAACTTCAGTTGTCGATGGTTTTGATTTTGATATTGAAAACAATAACCAAACAGGTTACGTTGCTTTGGCCAATAAATTGAGAACTTATTATTCTACTGGATCAAAAGACTATTACATTTCTGCTGCTCCACAATGTGTTTATCCAGACGCCAGTGTTGGTGACCTTCTTAGTGGAGCTGATGTCGATTTTGCTTTCATTCAATTCTACAATAATGACTGTGATTTAGATAAGGCTGATTACAACTGGGACACTTGGGCCAACTATGCTTCCACTGTTTCACCAAATTCAGATATAAAGCTTTTCGTTGGTTTACCAGCTTCTTCAAGTGCAGCAACAACTGGTTATATCTCAGATCTTGACACTATAAAAGAAAAGATTGAGGCTATTGGCTCAAATTCAAACTTTGGTGGTATTATGCTTTGGGATGCGTCTCAAGGTTTTGCAAATGAAATTTCAAGTGGAGAAAACTATGTTGAAGCTATGAAATCAATTTTAACGGACGTTTATGGAGCAAGCAGTACTGCTTCATCTACAAGTTCTTCATCAACAGCTTCATCTACCAGTTCTTCATCATCAGCTTCATCATCGGCTTCATCAACATCGACTACTCTTCAAGCAGCTGTTACCACACAAAGTTCATCTTCATCTTCCTCTTCTTCCTCAGCATTAAATACATTCTCATCATCTAGCGAGGAAAGTACCTTTGTTCCAACAACTTTTTCAACTTTGACCTCAAGTGCTGAAAGTACACAAAGCCCTTCGACATTGACAACTCAAAGTCCAAATGCCCCATTTGCCCAAACTTCAACTGAATCCAGTATTATTTCAAACAGCACAGCAAGCTTTAGCTTTCCTAATCTTCCTAATACTGTCCCAACTTTCAACCCAAACGCAGATAAATCAGAAACCGCTCCTGGGCCAAATTTCACAGATGCCCCATCTTCATCATCCACTACAGAAGCTAATACAGCACCTAATACAGTAGCTACTACATTGGCTACTACATTAGCCACTACATTGGCAACAACTTCAACATCTTCGGCTACCTCTTCTGCTAGTTCTTCAACTGCCTCTGGATACACCGACTGCTCATCACTTTCTGGTGCGAAAGAAGCTAAATGTATGAATAGCAATTTCAAAAAAGGCTTATTCTTAGGATCAGCAGACTCATGTGAAGAAGGACAATATGCTTGTTCAGCTAGTGGACAAATTGCTCAATGTAACTGGGGAAAATGGGCGTTAACTACATGTGCTTCTGGAACTACTTGTTATGCATTTTCTTCTTCTGAACTAGTTGTCATTGGATGCAATTATTCATATGAAGAGAGTCAATATGAAAAGAAATGAACTGTTATTGGGAGACCGTTTAGTTCAAATTAGTTGGTATTTTTGGTGTTTGTACTTTTATTTCTATTATTATGTTAATTCGGTTTTTGTCTTATATTATTATTATATTATGTTTATGTTTATGTTTGTTTAATTAATTATTGTTACAATAAAAATTGTTTTTAATTTTCCTTTTGTAAAATGTAATTAATTCTATTGTATAAATATGGGTGTACGTATATAGAATACTATATATGAGCATTCCAATCAGGATACAAGAAATATGAATAAATTCTTGATCTAATCTCAATTGTTTCACTTTCTTCTTCAAAAATAGGTTTCCAACGAACCAAATCATTTTTTTCTACTCTAAATCCAAACTCTTTAGCCTTTTCGAAAAAATCCAAATCTGCGTGAATCAATTTTGGTCTGTGTGGTGAAAAGACAACAAAACAACAACCATTTGCAGAAATATTTTTTTTACAAGTTTCTAATAGTTTTAAATGTTCAGTGTGATTAAATACTAAATCGGCTAATATGATTAAATCAAATTTTTCATCTTTACCAATTTCTGAGGTAAATGGTTCGTAGTCGTTACCCCATATATACCCCTTAACAATAACATTTTGCCTTTCATTTAAACCTGGGCAATTCTTAATATTATAATCAATATTAGAAATTAATTCAGGCTCTGGATAATCAGTAGCAACAACTTTTTTGGCATCATTCAACCCACAAATTAATGAAGGCAAAGCACTGCCGGCTCCTAATTCTAATACATTTTTACCCTTTACCAAAGTTTCAGCATGTTCATCAAGATAATTAGCTGTATATATCCCGGCATTCCATAACAAGTGCCCCCATAAAGGTGATTTTCCCACAAGTCGAAGAGTAATTGATTGTGGATTTGCATTTTTAATGATTCTCTCATATGTTGCAAAGTGCGGTTCTGGTTCTGGTTTGAAATAACCTTCTGGTTCTTGAAACATATCACCATTCAATGAAATTTCATCACTATCGCTCATTTTCAATTTCAAGATTTTAGATGAATGTCAAAAGTAGAGAGTATAATTCGATGAGATCAAGATGAGATGAAAATAAAAAAGAAAAAAAATATAGAATATAAATTAATTTTTCACTTTTTCTCCTTTTGAACTCTTTTGCTTTCCGATTACACAAAGAAAGCCCCTATTGAACAAGAATTTGTTGTTTCAATTACTAGTAATCTCTAGCTATAATTCTACAATGAAAACAACCAGAGATTTAAAGGTCAAAGGTCTATCTATCTAAGTTTAAATCAAGTTTATTTTTTTTTTTAGAAAATTATGTATTACACCATAAAAGAAACGAGAAAAAAAAAAAAAACAATATAATAATCACCTTCAAATGAACAAATCCAAGAACTATTTTCTTAAAAAATTCATTTAACCGAAATAGAATACTTATGTCTGTCTAATTTTATTTATATGAAACTAGCTTAAGCTGAGTTAGCATTTCTCTTTTGGTTACCAGCAACGACATTAACAAATCTTCTAGTGTATAATAATCTCTTGTAAGCGCGACCTTTTGGCTGCTTTGGCTTTTCTTGCTTTTCAACTTTTGGTGTTTGTGACTTAACTTTACCAGCACGAGCTAATGAACCGTGAACTTTACCCTATAAAATGTGTTAGTAAATCTAATCAGATTAAATGAAAAATGGTTAAGAAATCATAGAAAACCATTATATAAAATGAATCTTTTCGAATATATAATAGGAATAATAATACTCTTGCTCAAAAAATAGTTATATTATCAAGAACCAGTCACATTTAGAAAATATTCACTTCTTCCTCCCTTCCCATATCTATATCGCTGATAATCTTCTTTTAAAAAATATTTCAGTAATGGATTGCTAACCTTATACATTTCTTTAACAAAACTTGTTGGATGGCAAAAAAAAAAATTAAATTAAAAATAAAAAAAAATTTCCACTCTATTTTTTTTCATGATTAACTTGATGAATAAACTATTAACAATTGCAAAAGTATTACTTTCCCTATGACTTCCATTATCTCAACAACGATTATAATAACATACCATTTTGATGTATATTTGTTATTTACTATAAAAATGAATATATAATTAATTAATATTTAAATTAAATTAAATTATAGATACTTTTTCAAAAGAAAATTCGTCACAGAAATTTTTTTTTTTTTTTTTTTTCTTCATTTTTCACTGCATCTGCCAATCCACAAAATTACAACGTGTCAGCAAAAAATGTAAAAGGTAGTGTTTAGAGAACTAAACAATATAGTGTTCTGTGATTTACACCTACAATGAACAATGTTACTCTAAGCCTGCTGTGACTGCGAGCACAAGTTTCCGAATTGGGAAAATACATATGTAATTCCATTTTATTTAGTTTTTGTTTGGTAGTTTCTAACACTACCAAATAAGAAATAACAAATTAAAAGAAGATGATTACCTAATTAAGATGTTTCGCTTATAGTAACAAGTACAAAAATTAAAATAGTTAGCTTGATTAATTTGTTAGTAAATAATATTGATGATGGCGGTTAAGATTTTTAGGAAAACAATTTTGAAATAGGTAAACTTGTTACTTACGATTAGAACCAATGACAATGTGATTGCGATGAATAGCCTACTGGCTGGGAATATGTTTTCTGTCAAGAGTTGTTGAATGGTGAAATATCTTACAACACCAAAGACTAATGTAATCATTGCAGTAGCTAAAAATAATAAACCTATTGGCCGTCCAAATTCTTTTATTTTATTTTCTGATAATCTGAGTAACTGAGTAATTCCAACCCCAACAGATGCAAATGCTAAACTTGTTCTTAACCATGATAAAAAAGTTCTTTCACTAGCCAAATGATCTCTCGCCACGGAACCAGTATTTTCTAAATATAAAGCTCCATAGTCCCAAATAAAAAATCTATGCTTCTTCTGTAATTGTTGATCATAATCAGGTTGCAGCTGCTGAGGTTGTTGATTATTATTATCGTTGTTACTTCTAGGATTTTTCCTAATTGTAGTACCTAAAACGTTCAGTGCTGGTATCACACTGCTTTTTCTTCTTACACTTGTATTATCCCCAAAGCGTATGTGATTACTTGATCCCCCATCCATCCCTGATGGTTCCATCTCTATAAGATTATGATTTCTATGGTGCTGATTGATCAAGTCAATTAATAATTATCAAATAATTAATACTCAATTCTATCTATCTATTTTACACACATCAAAAACAAAATTGAGAATATGCACATACTCACGTGATATATATTTATCAAAAGAATCTGTGTTAAAAACATATAATTTAAAATCAAACTGTGTGTTTTATTTTCTTTTTATTATTATTATTATCAATATCCTACTTAAACCTTAGCAACTACTGCCAATACCACAATAGTCATCTATTTGAAAAGTATTTTATTTTTTAGTTAGTAAATTAGTTGTATCAAACAATAAAAATTGGCACTTTTCCACTTTTCCACTTTTCCACTTACTGTTAACAATGAAAATAATAAAACTATAATACTTAACCTATCAATTGGAAATCGATTATCTTCTAATAATTTTTGTACAAGGAAATACCTAATGAACCCAAATAAAGTACATAAAACTGCTATTGTAACAAAACAAATCCCCAATGGCTTACCAAATGATGATATATTCTTAGTCTTATACATAATATAACTACTACCATCTTCCAGAGAAAGATTAAATAATTGTACTATTCCCACTCCTACTGCTACAAAACTTAAACTAGTTCTTGCCCATGCTAATACTGTCCTCTCATTTGCTAACTGAAATTTTTTTTTTTATTTTTTTTTTAATACTAGTTAGTAATCTTATTCCGTCATTCATAATAAATTTTTATTTTATAAATTACTTACGTGATCCCTAGCCACCGTTCCCTTATTAGGAACAGAGAATACAAATTTCCATTTTTCACAATAATTCATGATAATGTTTGTAAAACTATTCTTTTCTTGAATTTCTTCATCATTATTATTATTATTATTTTTGCGGCGTTCCACATCTTGTATTATCTCATCGGGCAGCACTTCACTTGAAGTTTCTAAATTTTGAGAATTATTCACATTTGTAATACCATTAAAATTATCTCTCTCATTCCCTGTAAATCTAGAAGTTAAAATCGAAAAATTCTCCAGCATTGTTTGAAATCTTTATTGTTATTGATCAATCTTGGTTTCTTTCATATAACTAAAGCTTTAGTCACTTTTACTTACCTACTATATTATTGTAGATTTAAACATAACAAAAGCTCCATAATACGCTTATTGCTTATTAAACGCGTACACTAAAGCAGTAAGCATGAGTGTACACATAATGTTTGCGCGCTTGCAAGTAAATTGCGTCTATTTATGCGCGCATTTTGGAGATTTTTTTTTTCACTTTTATTGTTGCTAACAATGGATAAGTCAAAATACATCACAACTATACTTGAATTGAATTTGTTAGTAAAAGCAACGCATAAAAGAATTAAAGAAAAAAAATTTTTTTTAAAATTAATTTATTTTTTTTCCGGCTCAATGTCTTCTTCTGCTGTTCAGAAATCATTGGTTGTATTTGGAGGTAATGGGTTTTTAGGTAGGAGAATATGTCAACAGGGTATTCAAAAAGGATATAAGATCACTTCCATGTCGTAAGTATCAATGATTTTGTTTTATTCGGAGCAAAAAACGGAAAACGTTACTAACTTTATTCATATATATATATATTTTTAGTCGTTCGGGTGCTCCACCTAAAAATATTTTACCCAGTGATAATCAATGGGTTGAGAAAGTCAATTGGAAAAAAGTGAATATTTTTGACCCAGAAACATATGCAGATGAGTTAGCAACTTCAAACATTGTTGTACATTCATTGGGAATCTTATTAGAAGGTCGAAACTATAAGGAAACACTCAATTCATTTCCAGGTTCCAAGAACTCTAGTGTTTTTTGTAAAAATGGAGTTTCTTCGATATCACCTTATCCAAATCCAATGGATAAATCTATTTACAATAGTTATGACTATATGAACAGACAATCTGCTTTAATTGCATGTCGAGAATTTCTTGAAAAAACCGATCCATTCTCAAAGAGGACTTTTGTTTATATATCTGCAGATCAAAATTTTGTTGGTATACCGCATGGATATTTGGATTCAAAGAGAAAAGCAGAATCAGAGATATTACAAATGAAACAAAATTTTGAAAATTTTCAACCTATATTAATGAGACCTAGTTTTATGTTTGATGAAACTATTTCAAATGATTTTCGTGTCATTTTAAAAGATGGGCTAAGTTTATTAAATTATGTAAATAAAAATTTATTAAATGATACCCTTTCAAGTTTTGTTAGACCTCCAGTTTCAACACAAAAAGTTGCTAGATGTATATTTGATAAGATTGAAGAAGAAAAATTTGATGGACCAGTTTTATTAGAAGAAATTTTAAAACATTGATCTTTTGCATATATTCTACAAGTTATGATCATGCAGATTTAATGAAAATAATAATAATAATAAAACTCCTATTATATAATGAATGTATAAATGATAAATAAAATCAAGCAAAAACAAAAACAAAAACAGAAGAAGGGTTACTATTCCATAAAAGTTGAATTAAACTTAATGCCTACTTAATGTTTTTTATTTCTAAAAGTTTTCAAGGGATCATTTTTCTTATTGTTTCCCTTTTTCCTTCTTCCACCTTTATGAACTTTATTCTTTGTAAAAGGAACAAATCCAATTTTCTTGATTTCTTTTCTACTAGATTCAGGCAACAAATATTCAGGTACTCTTTTCAAATGCATTTGAACTCTACTAGGATGTAATTCTTTATCATGTCTCAAATTGTATAAATCCAGTGGATTTTCTTCAAAATGTCTTTTCAATTTATCAGATGTTAATAATTCATTTTTCAATTCTTTTACTCTTGCTTCTCTTATTGCAACATTTGTCACAGCTCTAAATGCATCTTCATTCCTATAACGGAATCCTTCAACTTGTTTCATATCGAATTGATATGGTTTTAATTCAAATCCTATTTTCTCTTGTTGTCTAATAATCTTAGCTAAAACTTTTTCATCTTTCTTTGCAGTAGCTAATGATGATGGTCTATGCTTACCAAATTCTTTTTGTAAAACTACAAACGAGAGGGCCATTCCTGATTTCCCTGCTCTTGCTGTTCTTCCAATTCTATGAATATAAGCTTTTGAAGTGGTTGGTAAGTCAAAATTCAAAACGCATGCGACATTTTGGAAATCCACACCTCTTGAAACACCATATTCACCGTCTTTTAAATTTTTCTTATCTTTCTTTTTCTTGTCCTTGCCAGTAATTTCCTTCTTTTCTTCTTCATTTTTTTGTTCTTCTTCTTCTTTTTCTTTTTCTTCATCATCTTCTTCATCGATTTCACTTGTAAAATCATTTGTCTCATCTGTAGCTATCAATAAATTATATACATTCTTATTAAATTCCTCAACTATATGCAACCTTGAATTAATTGGTAATTCACTATTTAATATGCATGATCTAATACCAAATTGTTCTAAAAACAATTTCAATCTATAACCTCTATCAATATTATTAACAAATACAAGAGTTTTCCCCTTAATCAATTGTAATTTAAAAATAACATAAGTTAATAAAAATTTATCAAATTCTGAAGTCTTGACATAAAATTGAATTAATTTTTTTTGATTAATCAGATCCTCATTTAATTTTAAAACCGCTGGTCTTGAACAAAATTTTTGTTTTAATTCATTAATATCATCATTAATTGTTGCACTCATCAAGAAAACTTGAATATTTTTAAAATTTAAAAATTCAAATAATTTATTTAAATCTTCATCATAACCATAAGATAATATCAAATCTACTTCATCAATACAAAAAGAACGTACAGTTTTAAGATTTATCTTTGATCTTACTTGTTCCAAAATCTTAACTAATTTAGATGGAGTTGAAACAATAATTTCTGGATTTTCAGATAATAAACTAATTTGAATATTCTCATTGATATTTGAAGATAAATTTAAAACTTTAACTACTTTCCCACAATATAAAGTCAATTTCTCAATAAAATTTGTAACTTGATTTGATAATTCTCTTGTTGGAACCAATACAATAGATCTTATTTTATGCTCATCTTGATGCTCATCTCCATTCCCAGTTTCCTCCTCTTGTAAAATACTCTGAATTATAGGGATGGCATACGCAGCAGTCTTACCTGAACCCGTAGTGGCCTTGGCTATTATATCCCTTTTATCTTGTAACGCCAATGGAATCGCCTTGGACTGTACTAAAGTCGGATTTATGAATCCAAGTTGATTAATTGACTGTAACAACCTTGGATCTAAATTGAAAGATCCAAAACTAACAGAATCATCAACATATGCATCAGCAGCAGCAGCCGTGTTCAAAGGTGAATTCTTCACCATAACCTCTCAAACCAATATACGTTATTGTTTTAAAAACTTATCAAGCCTAATAAACCTTTGTTCTATATATTATTATTATACTATATTATAAAAAAAAAGACAAAGAAATTCATTATGGAAAAGAACAAAGAGAAAAGAAAGAAAAAAAAAAAAAAAAAAAAAAAAATTTTTTTAAATTTTATGCAGCTACTAAACTTTAAAAAAACAAGTTTCCGCATTTGAATATTTGAGTAAAATATGAACTACTTGTTTATGGTTTTTTTTTGTCTCTGTTTGCTGAGAGGACAGCCGAAAAGCGAGCGGTATTATTATTGTATGGTAGTGTAGTAGTGTAGTAGTGTAGTAGTAGTGTAAAAAAAAGAAGGTTTGCTGGATTCCGGCTAGCAAGCTGAAATTTTCTGCTGGAAATTTCCGGGGAAGAACTTGAGAACCCCAGGGACCAGCAGCCCATTGACGGTGGAAGTTATACTATTTACTATACTAATTTTGAGCACGTTCAAAAGAATGAAGAATACCAAAAAATAAAAAAGAAAAAAGAAATATTGCAATTCAGTTTAATATCTATATAATTGGATTTTGGATCATTGACAATAAGAATATTTTAATAAGTTAGGTTATATTTATCAATGGAGAGATATGCTGAGTTATAGTGAGAATAGTAGTGGTTCTTCCATTGCTCCTATTGATGAGCGAGATTCTAGGCTTCTTTCGTATTCTCCTCTGCCAAATTCCAATAATACCACAGCTCAAAATCTGGATCAAGTACCATCTTCATCACAGTTATTAGGTCTTCGGAGAACTTCTACAGCAAGTTTTATTGATTTTGGTAGTATAACTGCTGGTACAATTAGATATTTTACACCATCTGGGAAGATTAGTGAAGAAGAATGTTCACAAAATGGTAATTTTAAACATGATCTTTCAAATGATGATAGAAGGTTTTCTTCTATCAGTACGGTTGAAGAAATGCAATCAAAATATCTTACTTTAAAATCAGCAAGACCAATGAGATTAATAGGTAAGATTGGACGTTTACAAAATTGGTCTTTAGTTTATAAAGATAAAAGTGAATTACAAAAAATTAAAAATAAAAAAGTGAAATTTTTTTATGAAAAACAAAATCAATTACTTCAAAGATTTAGAGAAATTGATAGATTATTAGATTCAGGAATTCAAATGTCCATGTTAAAATATTATGGTTCAGATATTATTGAAGAAGATGGAATGAGGGACCAATATCATAATGAGCAACCACACCTATTGCAACAGCAGCAACTGCAACAGCTGCAACAGCTGCAATATTTTTCACCTCGTTATTCTCCACTGTTGGTGAGAAATTCAGTAGATCTAACTGGCTCAAGCAACAGTAGACCTCCTAGTAATAAGAAAAATAATTCTAGTTATATTGAAAGTGTTCCAAGGGCTGGTGTTCCAGGAAATATTGACGAAGAAACTGGATTATTATTAGGTTATAATGCAGAACAAGAATCTTCAGCTATTCAAGTTGCAATTATCGTTAATTTTATTATAAATGTTTTCTTATTATTGAGTAAAATTGTTGCTGTTATATTAACATCTTCTATATCAATTGTTGCATCATTAACCGATTCTATCTTGGATTTTTTATCAACTACAATAATATTCATTTCAAATAAGCTTGCTACTCATACTAATAATAAATTTGCATACCCTGTAGGGAGATCAAGATTAGAACCTTTAGGTGTTTTAATTTTTTCTGTAATTATTATTGTTTCATTTATGCAAGTTGGTACTGAAGCTTTTAGAATTTTAATTGCTCCAGAACATGAATTAGTAAAAATCGGATTAACTCCAAGTTTAATAATGTTATTAACAATTGCTGTTAAACTCATTTGCTTTTTTTGGTGTAAAAGTATAAATTCTTCTTCTGTTCAGGCTTTAGCAGAAGATGCAAGAACTGATATTGTTTTCAATACTTCTTCTATAGTATTTCCCTTGATTGGACATTATTTTGAAATATGGTGGGTTGATCCATTATGTGCATTGTCCTTATGTGTTTATATTGTACTTTTATGGTGTTCAATAGCGTACGAACATAGTAATAATTTAACAGGTGCTGCTGCATCAAAAGAAGATTATCAAACAATTTTATATTTATGCTCTAGATTTGCAGAAAGTATCAAGAAAATTACCAAGCTTCAAGTATACCATGTTGGTGACAATGTCAATGTGGAAGTTGATTTGATATTAGATTCTAGCTTGAGCTTTAGAGACTGTCATGACATTGCAGAGTCTCTACAATATACAATAGAGATGTTACCAATAGTTGAAAGATGTTTTGTTCATATTGATTATAGAGTTGGTAATTATATTGGACATATTACCAAGTGAAAAAAAAATAAAAAAAAATAAAAATTAAGTAAATGTAAATAGATCAATAATGTATATCTTAGATATGTGTATACAAAAAAGAAAAAAAAATAATTCAAATATTAATATTTTACTTCATATTTTTGATTAAATCTTCAACAATATTAACTTTATCCAGAGCTGTTTGTTTCTTATCAATTCTACTTCCAACTCTAATATCACTTTGAACTCTTAAAACACCCATCTCATGACATAACTCGTGCAGCTGACCAACTAAATCCATTACTTCATTCCATGGACCTTCAATGGTAGTGCCAGCACTATGTAATGTACTTTTCAAATTTGATTTTCTAATCAAGTTTTCAACTTGAGCAACATAGTTAGATACTGATGGTGATCCTGTTCCTATTGGAATCAAACAAACATCGGCTATACATCTCAATTGACAGACCATTTTCAAAATATCTTTATTATTTTAATTAATTATATATATGAATATTTTTTTTAGCAAACTTCAAAATAAATTGGAATAAATCAAGAATAGTCGGAATAGTTGAAAACTAGCAGCCAGATAGAAAATAATAGAAACCATTTGATTTCCGTTCGTTTAAAATCACCTTTTAAATCTTTGTCCTGCGCATACAACAACATTTACACACGACCTTTAAATTGATTTTTCTTTTTTTTTTTTTTTTGATTTTTTTATTTTTTTTTTGGGCTTACAAGAAAGGGAATAGAAGGGAAGGGAAGGGACGGAAAGAAAAGAGGGGCGGCTTGGATGCATCTGTGTGAGCCTGCAAGAAAAGGGAAGAGGAAGGGGGAAAATAATCTACACTGCAGAAAGATACACTTTTTTAAACGTTTCGGGGATAAAAAAAATGTAAACAAAAAAATATATCTTACCTCGGGGAAGACTTATGCATAGGAAAAAGAGCGAGCGGTACTTATTATTTATATATATGAATATATATATTTTTTTTTTTTTTTTACAAATGTCGGGATTATTGATTAAACACCATAATATACCTTTAATATTTATAATACAACAACTATCAAACAAATAAAATATTAAACGAAATTTCTATAGGCCATAAAGCGACTGAATATACCACTGAAAACAAAAAATAACAACTGAAAATTTGAAAAATGAAACAACAAGGTTTTAATGACCTTTATGCATGTAAACAAAATACGTAGATAACCCACAGAATTTTTGAAATAAAAAATTAAAAAAAAAAAAAATACAATCAAATGAAAAAAAAAAAAAAAGGGATAAATGTTCCTGAACAATTATTTGTAATTCCTCCATCATAAAAATCAAATTAAAATCGAACGAGCGAATGACTGTGTAAAAAAAAAAAAAAGTACTTTTTTGGAAAAAGGAAAATAAAATTAAAAAAAAAAAAATCTATTTTATAGATGCACGAGGGAAAAAGAAAAAGAAAATCAATTGAACGCATAGCAATAATTTTTGACAAGCCTTTGATATTCGGCCTCATTGACAATGTTATTATTGGCTTTACCAGTAGAGCCTTTTCTAATATTTTCTACCTTATCGTGAATAGAAACCAGATCCGGCAATGATGATGTCGAATTAAATCCCTGATGCGTTGTAAATTTATGTGAATATTTGTTTTTGACCTGTGAAGGACCTGCCAATAAACCTGTTTTTGGTTTTGAATTTGAATGACTTTTAGTTTTTGATGATGATGTTGTTGTTGACTGTGCATCGTCTTTTGCTACTCCCAGAGTAATGGTCTCATTTGAATCATTGCTTGGGGTTCTTACTGGAGATGGCCTTGAGAAATAAACGTCATTAAAAGTATATGGAGATTTGTTATTCAAATTAAAAGAATATCTGCTGTAAAGTTTAGCATTGTTATCGTCTGCAGTCTCTGTTCTTAATTTATAATGGAAATCATCTTCTAAATCGACTAAACCTGATACGTTTTTACATGAAAAATAATCATCATCTATATCATCTTCACCTCTTGCAAAGATATAATTTGAAGTCTTTGATAAATTCTTATGAGTGCATTCAAGATTTTCAGTATCACTTTTTTCCATTATAACACGATAATTCTTTCCCATATTATTATCCCAAAATACTTGATTATTAACTTGATATTCAATACAAAGATCCAAAGTTAATGTTGTTTCAAAAAATTTGAAATTCAATGAACTAATATTAATATCAAATTCAAATTGATCATAATGATCATTTAATGATCTTTTATAATTTGCTTGAATAATTATTAAAGATTTCCAACCATCGATACTAAGACGAAGATTAATTTTTTTATCAAATGCAATATTTTTCACAGTAATCAAGCCTACTAATGTTGAATTACGAGCTTCAATTCTAGTCAATATGACATTTTTAGAATAATCAATTCCATAAAAATTTTTGACATTACTCGAAACAACTTTCCATGAGTTAGCCTTTGCCAACATAAAACTTTCATCATCTGAATCACTAGAATTACTTTCAGAATCCCAAGAAAATGTACTATCTGATACTTTTGGTTTTCTTTTTGTTGTACTTGTTGTAGTTGTGGTTGTTGCACCCAATGTTGGTGAATTTTCTGTTGATACAGCAATAGGACGTCCAGTTTTTTCAAAAAGTTTTACATCTTCTAAATTTGAAGCAAACCTAACTGATTTACCAGTGTTTGGCATAGATCTACTTCTAGTAAGATCTGGCAATCTCAATGAGGATTTCAACAATTCACCGGATTTCTTACGAATCAACTGCTGCATTTCCAAATCACTTAACGTCGATGCACGATTATTTCCATTGGTTGAAGAAGACCTCCTGTCCAAAGATCTTAACAGCGTTATATCTTTATTATTAACTGCTGGTACTATAGTTGATAAGGAGCTTGATGAAGACTCCCTAGGCACAGCTGAAGGTTCACCGCCTCTAATCTTTGCTAATAAGCCATCATCATCGCCGGAACTAGTACTCGAATATGTAGAAATTGAAGAAGGACTTAAATTTGAAGAGGCATTTAATGATAATGGTATATCAAGTAACTCAAGTTTGGGTGAATTCATCGATAAGAAACTGTCGCTCAGTATTGAATCGGATGGTTTTGGATTCAAAGTTTCGTTCAAATATGCCAAGTTTTTAGTAGTTAAAGGAGATGTATTCAAATGTGATTCCAATGTTGTGGGGCCCAAATACGGCATTTCTATATCTAAATATTATCAAATATATATATATATATGGCTGGTAGTTTGTAATAATTTATTTATACTCTCTTTCTTTATAGATAAACCTATTCTCTTGTTTTTTTTTTTTTTGCTTTCTTTTTTCGATATGATTATAAAATGCAAATGATGACAAAAACAAAAAAATGAATATTATTAATACAAAAACAATGTTTAAATCTTTTTTGCTAATGGCGGCTAAATAATAAAGGAAAGGGGAAAAAAAGAAAAATTAAATTAAAATAAAAAATTAAAACAAATTAATGAGTAATTAATTTATTACCTACTAATTACGCTTACAGAGCCACTGTAGCGGTAATTATAGCCGGATGATAAGAATTTTTTTAAAAAACTCTATGGACAAGAATAGTTTTAACTTTGAATTTTTCTAATCAAAAAAAAAAAAAGAGCCGAAATAACTTTTTAAATAGTCCTGAAAAGATACTCCTTTTCTTGCTACACAGTACGATTTACAAAAAATTTAAAGAGCTGCTACAAAAAACAAATCACGTCTGCAGAGAGATTATCTCCTCATGCATCTCACGAAAAACCCCAATTTAAAGTTTCTCAGTCAATTAAAATCAGGTGTCTGGGGTTAGCTAGCTTACTTTAACTAATAGTAAAAAAATAAAAAAATAAAAAAAACTTTTATTGTCATGCTTGCGCGATAAGGCACACAAGTAGTAGTAGTAAGTACCTTGAAAAAAGTGGTGGAAGACATTTGGCCATTAAATTACATTAAATATAATAGTTACGCAGGTTTTATTTTTTTATTTTTTTTTAAATTTATTTTATTCTTTCTTTTTCTCCAACAAAAAATTAAATTCGGGAATGGCTTTCACGCGGAGTTCGGTTTTCTCCTTTTACAACAAGACTTTTTACATTTCACAGCCCATCATTTTCTGAGGAGAAGAATACAAAATAAAATTTTTGAGAGAAAAAATAAAAAAAAAAAAATAATAAATGACGTGCAATATGTCTGAATATTTTTTAAGGCAGCAGTACCTTTGCTGGTCCGAAACCGAATAATAATTATTTTTCTTCATTTCCTTTGCGGAGCAACCTTAATATAAACAATAAATCAAACGTCAAACCGCAAAAGACAAAGGCTAATAAAAAAAATATAAAAAATAAAATGAAAAATAAAAAAAATTTTTAACACTAAAATAAAAGATTTTAAAATTTCAAAACATTTAAAAAAATGAACGGTTTTAAAACTATTATTTACTAGTTCATCTTTAAAAAAAAACTTGTAAAATTCATAATGGCTTAAACTACGATTACGATTTCGGATATAAAAAATCGGAAATCAAAAATTAGAAATTAGAAATTAGAAATCAGAAATCAGAAATCGCGCAGGATATGCAATCATCGCATAAACTTGAGAAAAAGTAGGCTCCCCGAAATATATATTTATGTATATTTTTTTTTCTTCTGTTTCTTTACTTCTTCTTCCTTTAACAAGAAGTGAAAAATACTGGTATCATTATTCTACTTTATTTTCTCTTTTGGTCCTCATGTACTAATTCCTAAAATATAGCTAACGCGTAAAAAAAAAAAAAAAAAAAAAAAAGTGGAATCACAACAAGATTATTCATAATGGTTAATTAGTTTTATAAATATTATTTACATTACGATATATGATTAGAAAAATAAAATATCTGACTAAAAATTGAGAAAAAGATAAGTTTAAAAAATTTAATTTAATACTCCTTCTTACATAATCAATAAAACGTTCGATTTAAATTGAGATTAGAAAGAAAAAAATAAAAATTTTTTTTTGTCATATCGCTGATCTTTAGATTAATTTTTTTGGTTATCTTAAAAAGTACCTACTTTAAAACAGGAGATCTGACCGTTAAGCTCTTATAGCAGCATATTTCAGAATATTAATTTATTTACTAGAATTGTTTCAATTTTAAATGTTTGTTAAATAATAAAGCTAAATGAGAATTTTTACATACAAAAATTTTAATTTCAAATTTAAAGAGAGAAAAAAAAAGGATAACTATAAATTAAAAAGAAAAAAACAACAACAACAAGAAACAACAGTATTAGATACACATTATATATAATTAATTAGTCTGAGCTTTTTCCTACATCCTCCTTTAAAGTAACAACACTATTGAGGATCAATTTGTCTTTAGTTGTATCCTTATCCAAACAGAAATAACCAATTCTTAAAGCTTGGAATCTAACGGATTCAGGTGTATTTGGTTGTTCCTTGATATTAAATTCTTCATTAACGGTTGGCATATTCAATGGCGATTTAGCTTGAACTTCATAAAAGGCTGGTTCAATTATAGCACCTCTAATAATCTCTTCTGAATTTGGATTTATATCTTCCAAGAAGCCACCTGGATGACCTGCAGGATTCTCAGATAAAAACAATGGATGATGTATTCTAATTTCTTCAATACTAACTGGTGATTTATGTTTTACACTTGATGGAACCCATTGAATATAAGTCTTTGGTTTTTTGAAAGCTATATCATTATCGTAATGAGCATGGATTTTGATAACTTTTCCAGTTGAATCTTTTTCAACGGATTTAACGCTGACATTAAATGGAACTTTCATTAATCCAACTGGTTGACCTGGTGCCAATCTGAAATAATCTTTGGAAACTTCATCTCTATAATCAGATCTGTCTATGTAAACAGTTTTTGTAAATGGAATAGATCTTTCCCCAAATTTTTCAGAACCTGGTTTATATGGAATTGTAACAAATTCCTCATAATCATGAGGTAAATTATCAATTTCAACAGGAATAGGATCCAAGATCATCATTAATCTTGGGGTAGTAACGTCCAAGTATTGTCTAATAGCACTATCTAATCTGATAGTCTGAATATTGGTTGTTGATGTAGTAACACCCAACGTATTGATAAATGACAAGATAGCTCCTGGTGGAACACCTCTTCTTCTAATTGCTTCCAATGTAAATAATCTTGGGTCATCCCAACCTCTCACTATACCACCAGTAACCAATTTAGCAATCTTTCTCTTAGATAATACAGTATTGGTAAGATTCAATCTTCCATATTCTCTCTGTGCGGGTCTATAAACATGTAATACATCGCATAACCACTCATAGCTTTCTCTAGAAAGTCTAAACTCAGTGGTACATAAAGAATGAGAAATATTTTCAAAACTATCAACCAAACAGTGTGTGAAATCATATGTTGGATAAATTTTCCATTTATCGCCAGTTCTGTGATGAGGAGCATTCAAGACTCTATAGGCCACAAGATCCCACATTTGTGGTGAAGGTGATTCTAAATCTTGTTTCATTCTTAATGTTGCCTCTCCAACTTTATATTTCCCATCCCTCATATTTCTGAATTCTTCCAAACTTTCTTCAATTGGTCTATTACGATGCTTACAGGCAAATCTTTCACCTCCTAAAGTTCCGTCTGGTTTCATACCTCTTTGCAATTTAACTTCTTCTGCTGTACAATGACAAACATAGCCTTTGTCAATACTAATCAATTTTTCAGCTAGTTCGTATAATTTATCAAAATAGTCTGATGAATATGTAATTTTCCATGGTTTGAACCCCAACCATTCAATCATGTTCTTAATAGAGACAAAATAACGTTCCTCTTCTGCTTCAGGATTTGTATCATCATATCTTAAATAACAATGGCCATCGTGGTATTTAGCGTAACCAAAATTGACCATAATGGCTTTTGAGTGACCAATATGTAAAAATCCGTTTGGTTCTGGAGGAAATCTCGTATAAACTTTACCACCTGTAGCTTTCAAATGTTCTTCCATTAATTCGGGCCATGCCTGAGGGTTTTCACCAGGTTTATGCAAATCACCCAAAAATCCTTCTGAAAACATGGATCTCTGAGGAACGTCGTTATTCAAAGCAGAAGCACTTGTTAATTTCTTTTTGGAAGCAGTTTTTGTTGTCTCCTTGTCTGTGGCTGCAGGCTTCTTCTTTTTTTCTTTAACCAAATCTCTCTCATCTTTTGGACCTAAAAGTGCTAATACGTTTTCATCAATGACTGGTTTAAACCATTGAGGTTGAGCCCACTTCAAAGAAGGTATATTCTTAATATTGTTCAACAAGGAAGGAACACACTTATATCTATTAGCAAGGACAAATTCTTTATTCTGTTCAAAATAGTCAGATACTTCTTTCTTAACTTGATCAAGGGTAACCTCTACACCAACACCAGATGCCTCGTTCAATCCTTCAACCGTTGCATTGTCCCCAGTTGCTTTCACATATTTAAAAGCTTCTGAAACTTGCAAATTTGTTTTCAATCTACCATCAACCACGGCATCAGTAATCAATTTTCTGTTTACCAAATCCCCACCTTTATCTAAAGTAGCCAAATTATGCAATAAGGCTGAAGTTGGCTTGTCTAGTTCGTTTGCCAGATTGGACTCTAATACGATATTCTTTAAAGAGTTTGAAACTTTTTTATTTTTCAAAATTTCCTTAATTTTAGATTCCTGAAAACCAATCTTAGAAAATAAATGTGATAATTCTTCTTCATCACCTGATGCTGACATATTCAATCAAAAAAATTTTATTACTAGAGTGCTGACTTTTCCAAATAATGATTTCACTCGTATGGCTAAATGTTTCAATCGACTCATAATTTTTCTTCCATTGAACAGTTGCAAAGAAGAGAAAAAAAAAAAAAAAAAAAAAAAAAAATCACACACGCATTTCGCCCCTAAAATTTTAAAAATAATTTTATCATTAATTAAGGGGCTGTTTAGAGATGATTCAATCCAATAGATTTAAACAAGGGTAAAAGAAGTCTATCTAACAACAGAATCCATATATATAAAGATATGGATTGATAATTGCAAGAAGATCATAGAGACCAATTCTTTTTAAGTTTTTATTTTACTTGAATGATGTTTTTAATTAAGTGAGAAATATTAATTGGGTTTTATAATCTGATTTCGATTCTTGAGATGGGGAATCAGCAGCTAAATTTTAAAATACAACATTCTGAATGTTGTATTAGCAAATTCGGCAAAAAAATTAAAACAAACAAAATAATACAAAATTAAAGAACAAGGGAATTAATATAAAAGATGCTGATAAAGTCAGAATTCAAAGAAGTTGTCTGTTTTTTTTGTTGTTTTTCGTTTATAACTAACATTGAATTATAAGAGATATGCCAACTTCAAGTTTCTCAATTTCAAAAAATAGAAAAATATCGGTTCCCACTGAGTCTATCAATGTTGATGTTAATAAAATTTTTCCAGAACAAGAAGCAGACGAATACTATGAGGATGAAATTGATGAAATGGATACTTCTTCGAGGATCAATTCTAGTTTGAATAATAATAACGAAGTGCTGCTCGGGGTAATACCGGCAAATGATCTTTACAAGAATCAATACCTGGAACAAAACTCATCTACCACTAAAAAATTACCAATTACTAGTATTTATGATAGCATTACAAGATCTTCCACTGCTAATAATGCAAAAACAGGCTCTTTTATCTATAACAATAACAATACCGAGTTGTCAACGTTTACTAATATCTTGGACCCAGAACACATTGAAAACGAAGCTTCAAGATTAGAAGATTTAAATGGTACAAAATATGATAAAGGAGCTAGTCAGACTTCAGTCTCTCCTGAACTGCTACAAAATTCTTTGGTGAATAATAACCCTTCAATTCTTGAAACTCAAAAACAACTTGATCAAGGACCACAGCTTGTATCCAAAGAAAAAGATTATAAAAAAAATGAAGTTTCTGACAATAAGAAAAGCGAAACCATACCAAAGAGACAAACGGCAAAACGTGGGAAAACCAAGCCAAATGCCTTACCAGAAAATATTTGGGAGATTGATTCAGATTTGGACTCAGAAGCAGTATCAGGTATTGTCACATCAACAACCACGAAATCAAAATCTGCATCTAAAAATAAATCTATGAGATTTAACCATAAGGCAACTTTGAATAAAATTGACGAGCCTAAATCTTCAAGAGTGTCAAACAAAAAAACTGGAAATGCTGCCAAAGGAAGAAAAAAAATGGAAAAATCATCAGGTTCCAAAATTAGCAGCAAATTAAGGCAGCAGACGTTAGGCTTACCTTCAACTAAATCAACTTTGAAGAAACCTAAGACTGGAAATCAAGACTTGTCTGCTAAAAATAAAAGTGTTCAGACTTCAATTTCTTTTCAGCAACTGAACGAAAAACAAAAGGCAACTTTGGATCCTATTCAAGAGATATCGATGGATTCTGATTTTGAACATACTCGCAAAAATAACGAGATAAAAAAAATTAATGAAAATATCACTGCTCCATCACTTCAGGTTGAAGGTACACCACTTTCACCACTTAATAACAATAATGATTACAGCAATATGTATTATAATCCTTCTTCCTCACCTATTGTTAGTTACAAAAGAAGAAAGACAATGAGACATAATTCAGAATCCCTAACAACACAAAAAGAAAATGATGCTAATGACATACTTTATGATCAAAAGATCAATAGCGAAAATAAAGCTCCTGAGCTATCACAAGAGGTAAAGCTGGCTGAAAAGAATCAAATGATACAAAGTGAAGTGAAAATTCCGAATAGTCACGAAGATGAAAGAAAAAATGGCAATTCAAATTCCTCAAAAGTTAAGAAAAATCAGCAAAAGAAGAAAAGTAAAAGTGGACGCAAAAATGCTTCGAAAAACGATAAGTTAGACTTAGATCAGAAAACAAATTTACAGCTTAGACCTTCCAAAGATGTTGTGAAAGATATAATTTCAACCAAAAAAGAGCTGACAACAACTGCTACTAAGTCTGTCAAGATAGTATCTCAGCCAAGAAGGATAACAAGATCAATGAGCTCCAAGAGTAATCAAGATAACGAATCCAAGCCATCAATTCTTAATGAGCATTTCTCAAAAGATGAAAATTCTAACACAAAGTTTGACCTGGAAAGGAAAGATAGCAAGACAGAAGCAAGTACTAATCAAACTCTGATGTCAGAGAAGACCGGAACTTCACCAGTGACTGAAAGAACAGACAGTGAGACCTCTGGACCTACGAAAAGCTCAACTACAAATCATACCTCGCCTTTGAATACTGTCGATAAATTTCCCTTAGCTAATTCAACTAATGTCAATCCTCTTAACTCCTGTAATGCTCCTGAACAATTTTTCCATCAATTAGATGCACCGTTATCAATGACTACTAATCCTTATAATATTGAATCCGAGGCAGGTTTCCATAATCAAATTTACCAAGGTTTGAACTTGATTTCCTTAAATTTAATCAATAGAATGAAAATTGTGGAATTTGAGATCAATAAAAAACAGGAATGTATTAGGAAAAACTTAGAATTAAAAATTCAAGAGGTCAGCAAATATCAGGAAATGCAAAACAAAAATTTTGGTAATTATGTTAGTGAATTGGTTTCAAGATTGTCTAACTCAGAAAATGACTTGCTAAGTTGGATTAACAACAATGGTAAAGACCTTTAGAGCTGCTAAAGCTAAATTATTGGCCTTTCAATTCTATAACTTTGTATTTTAAAATTCAATTATTTTTTACTTTTCTTCAAAATTTTGCTAAATTATCCAGTGGCTAAGACTATCTTGTCTGGTTACTTCAATAGAATTTATGTTTCTGCTACATAGTTGATTTATTATTATATTGATAAAAGTTATTGTGAAAGTAAGACGTGTGTACGATCTAGCCGCGCGCGACATTGACCCTCCTAAAATTTTCACAATTTTTTTTTTTCACCGTTCATTTTCAGGACATCATATAAGTTGATAGTAAAATTTTTTTTATCAGCAAAACAATTTATCATCAAACAGCTAATAGAAAATGGTATGTTCTAATGCCTTGTTCTTTGGGTTCTAATCATACTGAGGCTAGATCAAAAGAATGAGAGAAAAATTTTCGATTTGAGATAGTATAACTAACATTTGAAATTTTTTATAGGATACTAAAACCCCAGTTACTCTCGCAAAAGTCATTAAAGTATTAGGTAGAACCGGATCTCGTGGTGGTGTTACTCAAGTCAGAGTTGAATTTATTGATGATGCCTCAAGAACTATTGTCAGAAATGTTAAAGTAAGTATGAATCTGATTTTTTTTTCTTGATAAAAAGAACTAATTATTAACTTTTATTATTATTATTATTATTATTATGATTATTTATTTAAAGGGTCCTGTTAGAGAGAATGATATTTTGTGTTTGATGGAATCAGAAAGAGAAGCCCGTCGTTTAAGATAAGTCATTATTATTTAATAAGTTTATTTACGTGATATTCTTCTTTGGAGAAAACACACAAACGCACACAAACAAAAAGTTTAGGTCAACTGCTACTTTTCTTGGTTTATAGTTACATATAAAATGGTTTTAATCTTATATAATAGTATCTGATTTATATTCTATGTAATCCTAAATGCCACCAGTATAATCACGGTTGACTTTTGAATATTAAATTGTAAAGTCTTGATCTTGGAACGCTCAAAAAAGACGCATATCCATATTTGGAAAGTAGTACAAGTTATGGATAGGACTTTTAGATCAGTTGAGCTAAGTATTGTATTACATCGAATGATTGCTGTAACTCAGTATTTGGTACTAACCTTACGGTAACTGTAATATTGATTAGGTTCTTAGTGGATAGTCTTATAAAAAGAAAAAGAAAAAAAGAGAGAAATAGAAACAAAAAAAAACAGAAAAAGGCTTGGTTATTATCTTTTACGAAGCATTTTTAAAGACCTTTTCAACAGCTTCAATAACTTTTGGATGCAAGTCTTTTGAAGCAGCAATGATACCTTTTGATTTCAAAGTTCTACCTTCTCCAAAGTTCAACTCATTGCCAAGCATATCACTAACGATACCTCCACTTTCTGTTATTAAGATATTTCCTGCAGCGTGGTCCCAAATTTTTTCCTCATATTCCATTGATTTTGGTAGTCTCAAATAGATATCAGCATCACCTTTGGATAAGCAGCAGTATTTCACTTGGGAATCAAATCTGACAGTATTTTTCTCTGTTGCGATATTCAATAGTTGTTTAATTTTCAATTGAACATCATGAGAGGAATGACCTTTTTCAACACCTTCTACAATTTTAATTTTTGGTAAATCTTCAGCATTATCAAAATTGAATTGATTCATCTTAATTTTGACTTGTTCATTTAATGGTTTCAAGTCTGCATATAAATCTTGGAAAAATGAACCATTATCTTTTAATGCTGTGAATAAACCACCTTTTTCAGAATTTTTTAAAAATATATTATGAGGTAAATTTGGACAACCAATGACACCCAATTTGACTTTACCATCTTCTATCAATGCTAAGCAAACAGCAAACTGATCACCTCTTATAAAACCTTTCGTTCCATCAATTGGATCCAATGCCCAGAATCTACCTTTTGGACCACCTTGATAATTACCAAAATCAATATACTTGACAATATCTTCTACAGAAGTTAATTTCCCTAAATTAGAATCATTTTCAGAATCTTCTTTTTGAATTTCTAAAATATTTGAAAGAATATCTTTTGCTAAAACTTCATCTTTAAGTATATCTTTTGAATTTTCCTCTGCTACTATAAAATCATTTGGAAAATTTTTTTTAATAGAGTTAATTATAATTGCTTGTGCTGCAAAATCACCAACTGTAACAGGAGAATTATCACTTTTAACAATAGTCTCAGATGATGAAAGATGATCACTGATCTTCTTGGTTAAAATTGAAGCTCTTTTGACTGCTAATTGAGCTATTTCAATTTCTCTTGTATAATCTGAAAAATTGGTGATGGAAGTGGAAGTGGAAGTTGACATCTTGAAAAATGTACGTATTACTGGAACTTGAATAGAACAGTAGAAAGTTGGTGAAAACTTTAAATAACTCTTAAACAAAAATTGAATCAATGCCAATAAAATTCCAATTATTATCAATCTTCTCATAAAAGAAAAAACAAACCCCTGATGAAGCTATTATCCATCAAGATAAATAATCATCTCTATCAATGACTGAAGAATTTTTCCAATTTCCAATCCAATTACTATGTAAATGCATTCTAGAAGTGACACCTGACACCAGTTCGAAAACCCATTTTCCAAGCTAACATGAAACCCCCATCATCAGAGCTGGAAACCACACACCACTCACAACACTTTAAACCTATGCTCTTCTAGACTCAGACTACTTCTACTTCTACCTCTACGCTTTTCCATACTGCTCCATATCATCCACCTATTACTACTATCTTTATTCAATTCAAAATAATTGAATTGTGTCGTTATTTCTTTTGTCTTGTCACTGTTTTTCTGTGGTCGTGCGCGCGACAACCACAAAAATGTCACTTTTTTTCGATTTGATTTGTTATCTTCATTAAGGTGTGTTTCTCAAGGTATTATTATTAGTATATTTTAAGTTGATACTAAAATCATTTTGAGATTTGTAAATCATTTATTTTAACTTAGGAAAAAAAAAAAAAAAATTGGGGTACAATTTAGAAAAGAAGTTTAATTGTTGGGAAGAAGTAGATTTGAAGTTTAATTGAGTAAAAAAGAAAGAGGAAATGAGTTTATCAACTGCGTTGGAGGAAAAATTAAATATATCCGGTGACGAGGAAAAACAGTTGTCGAAACAATCTGAAGAAGATTTAAGATTGCGTAAGGATCAAAAAAAATTATGAAAATACTAATCTTTGTAGCATCATTCTCATTTCAATGCATATGTATATATAAAAACTAGGTTTAACTAAAAGACAAAAAACAAAAACAAAAAAAAATAATATATATATAAAAAAAATGTAAATGAATTTTTGTAAATTATTTATTTACTCGCTATCGCTTGCAGATTCTTCACCAGCACCTTCATCACCTTCCAACTGTTGATTTTGACCATCCAGAACTCCATCTGGAATATATTCCACCTCATTTGCGAATTCTGCATTTTCTAAAATATCTATTATCTTTTCATATTCCTCGTTATTTGAATCAACCAAATCAATTGGTTTCAAACCCAGTTTATTTTTTAATTTAGGATCCGCTCCTGCATCAACCAAAGTTTCAATTATAAAACAACCATGCTCCGGTTCCTCTTTAGAATATTGTACAGCTACATGTAAAGGTGTGTTTCCCTCTATGGAATTTACTGGATCAACTTCTACACCTTCTTGGTCCAATATTATATCCATTACTTCATATGATCCATATTTAGATGCTAAATGCAACGAAGTATTCCCCAACAAATCCACACAGTTGTTTATAAGATCAGCTAAAACTTCATGATCACCAACTTCAGATATCAATTGTTCCATCAACTCAGTATTGTTAAGACGAGCAGCAGATAATAATTCGTTCTATAAATCTTGAAACACGAAATCATCAACTCCTGTGCAAACCCAATTCCTTAATAATTCCCTTATATGGGTTTTAATTAATTCTCTATCTTTATTCATTTTTTTCCAAGAAACATAACTCAATTGTGATTTTTCTGTTTCATCAAGTAAATCTAAAGATTTTTTAACTAGAGCTTTTCTAGATAAGAAACTTTGACTTGATGGTTTAATAAAATTTGATTTCTTGGAAAAAGTACCGTTTTTAACACCATTACACAAGACTTCAAATTTAGATGAAAAAATCATAACAAGACTTAAATTGGAAGGTACTATTTGTAAATTATCTTCTTTTATCAGTAATGATATTGGCTTGCAATATTTATAAGAGATTGTTGTTGGAATCACTTTTAATTGATGAAATTTATATTTTTTGGAATTTTTAAAAATTTTTTGGGAAAATTCAATATCAATTCTATTTTTAAAACATCTATTGATACTTGATTCAACTATTTTATCTTGCGGTAAGATTATAAAATCCAAATAACAATTATTTTCTAATAATACACTAGTGATGTTATTAGTTAATCCTAAAAATTGTTTTAAAGTGAGTTTATCTGAACAAGATTTACTCAAGGATAATTCTGAATCTTTCCGACCAGGTTTAGTTCTTACTTGACCTAGTTTCCCAAAAAATTCTCTTCCTCTTAATATTTCACAATTATTTTTTTGCAATTTAAGTTTTTTCCTTGGAACCAGTTCTTCCCAAGGTAAACTATCTGATAAATTATGTTGAATAATTTCTGTAGAAGAATCACCACATGGAGGTTCACTTATATATAGACAAAACTTTAAACCTTTCTTTATCCTGAATCTCCCATTACTTGCATCCCGTTCAATTAAAAAAGATTCATATTTATCAGGATCATGCTTCATTTGAGAAATTTCATCTATTATTATATAGTTTAAAGCCCGAAACGATAATATCTCTGAATGTAAATCATGTACAATCATCCCATTACTTTTAGATATAATCACCTTATCAGGAACAGCCTTCACTCCAGTACACCAACACAAACACTTCAATTCATAAGAATCCAATTTCTCAACATCTTTAATATCTTCAGATCGTACCATTTCTGATGGCATCATTACTATCACACTCGATAACACAGTCCATTCTTTAACACCATTAGACCTAGTTATGGGCAACCCCGATTTTAACGATTTAGTCGCTTTTGCAAACTCCTCCAATACAAAACCAGCAACTTTATTTCCAAACACCACCTCATCCTTCTCATATACGGAATCAGACTCCGAAGACATAATAGAGCCTCCACTCATCAGATCTTCCATCACAGATTCCATCATAGATTCCTTCATAGCGCTGCAAAAAAATGTCGTTCCTGAAATATCATTTCTGACGGCAAAATTAAATAAAAAAAAATTTTTGCTGCGTTTTAAAGATTAATTCAATTTGTAAGTAATTTCTATTTAAATACTTATATTTTAATTATTTATTTTAATAGTTGATATTTAATTAATCAGAGTATTAAAAAATTTCCATCTATCTGAGTTTCTTTTAAGTTAAGGTTGGAAATTTATATAATATATATAAATATATATTTATTATATATGTGTATTTATTGGTTGGCTGGATTTTTTTAATTTTTTTTAGTTTTGCTTTAATTTGGATTCATCCCTTGAATCTTAATAAAATAAAGTGAAATCGCCACAAAAGAGAAATTTTATAAATTATAATTATTTGATCAAATTTGAATTTTAGTTGAGCTAATAGATTCAAGTGGAAGAAGAAGAAGTAATAAGCAAATAATGGTTTATTCTTCGGTGAATTTTACGTTTGGTGAAACAAGTGTTCCTTCGTCATCATTAGTTTCATCGGCAGATATGCTTCAACAGGTACTATCATCAAATTCCACTGTTTCAGATGTGAATTTCAACCAAGAGAATTATGTACATCAATCTTCATTACTGGATATGAAACTTAAGAGGAAATATGAAGATGAGGATGAGCAAGAATGCATTCTTCAATCAAGAAGAAATCCAAATCATTTTAAAGTACGACAATCATTAAGTAATAGTTGTGGTAACAGCGCTAGTAACAATAACAATAACAATAACAATAATAATAATAATTTCAAAATTAATAAGAAGTTTTCGTTAAAGAATCATCATAATCAGCATCATAATCAGCATCATAATCAGCATCATCATCAGTATTCAAAAAATTACAAAAAACAAAAAACACAACAAATAATTGGAGAAAAGTTGCCCTTAACCAGAATCATTGAAACTTTGGATCACCAGTCTTTACAAGATTTGGTTCATAACTTGATTAATGCAAGACCAGATGTTAAAGATATACTTCAAGAAATGTCACCAAGAGTAACAGTAGATTCAACTTTAAAAATTTTAAGTAACAAAATGGATGATATCTTGAAGAATTTACCTTATAAAGTTGATCCTACTTCTGATTATTCATATTTAAGAGTTCAAAAACAAACAAGAGAATTTTTCAATTCTTTATCTGATTATGTTTTAAATTTCTTGGCTCCAATTGAAACAGATTTATCAATAACATTAAAATTTTTAACTGAATTTTTACTTGAAATTTTTAATAAGTTGCCTATTTTCAAAAATTCTGAATTTACATTTTATTATAATTTGGCTTTAGAAAAATTGAATTTAATATTTTTTGATGCTTTAACGAAATTCTTAAACGCAAACAAGACAAATATCTTGATAATTATTAAAGATGATTGGTTATCTTCATTGAAAAGAATCAATGAATTAAATCATTATAAATTGCAACAAGTTTATGATTTTGTCAGAGCAGAAGTTGAATTGTACAATGAAAGAGGTTATTATTACAACTCTAATCAAGATGGTGAACATGAATCTGAATTTTCTGAAAATTCAAAATTAAAAGGTTTGAATAATTTGATAAATTTTTCAGAAAATAATAGTCCCTTAAATGGTTATCAAAACACAACTTCAACTGTTACAGATGGTGGTTACTTACTTTAAATTTGAAGTGTTTTTAATCCATGAAAATGCATAAATATATTTATATATATATATTAGTTTATATTCTCTCACTTTTTTTATGTTCAGTAATAAAATTTGTGTCTTCTTTTAATGAACTTTCTATTAGATACGTAGCCTAGCACATTCATTCCCAATTTTAACATTACAACGACATAGAACTAACTAAACTTTATGTTAAATCCTATCCTGTCTTGGTCTACTCATTAGATAAAATAATTACATCTCATATCTTTATAGTGCAATTAAGATGAACAAGAATTGGCAGAATATTCAACATTAAAATAGAAATCATTTAAAGCAGTCGAACGACATTACATTGTACATTTAGCTAATAAATTCATCAGTTTCGACTAGTGCTAGTTACTGTTAGATTTAGATCAAAGTTGTTTGGTAGAGTCTCTCAATTTTATATAGAATACGTAAAAGGAAAAGGGGGGTGCATGTTAAAGGACAATGCCAGATCAAGAGAGATCTAAAATGGAGAGACTTTCATCTGTGGTACGTATTTAAGCTTCTGAGTAGCAAATATTTTGATCTTTGAGGGCAGACCGAAGTTGTAATCGTTTATACTGACTATTTTTTTTTTTTGGCTTTTAATTTCTAGATTATACAATCGATTTTTAAAGGTGGTCTGTATGGAGCCCTAATCGCAATTCCTACAGATATTCTCTTACGTTGGAAATCACCTTCCTATAGATGGTTAGGAACGAGAGGCCGTATATTTTATTATACCATATGGATAGCAAGTTGTGCAAACTTTGCCACTGAGAAGGGAATATTGAGGTTTGAAAATATGATCAGATATGAAGATCAATTGAAAAAAGAAAAATTGATGGAACTTGCAGTTGAAAAGGGAGATTATGGACTTTACGATGATGATGATTTTGTGAATGTTCAACATAAAGGCGGCAAGAAACAAAGGGACGATGTTGCGGCAGCAAGACCAAATAGGGATGAACTCATTACTAAAGGAGGGGGACATGTCTGAAAATAATGAAGCTCGTTTTTGCTTTCTTGTAGTGTCACATTTGATGAAACTTTCAAAATGATATTAATTTTTTATTTTATTTTATTTTCTTTTATCTTATTTTTTTTAATGAACATGAACTTATGCATAGAGTTATCTTATTTTTTGAATTTTATTTATCAACTTCAAATATGAAGTACAAAAAAAAAAAATATAGATTAAAAATATTATGTTTCCTTTTTGATTTTACTAGCTTTTAATTTCTTCTTTAGCACATCATTGACAGCATCTTTGTTAAAGATTTTATCATTAGTCTTTCTCTTCTTATTCAGGAAAGTATCTTCATCGCTTGCCTTGAGGTTAGATGGTGCCCATTCAGATTGTTGTACGTAATTGATTATATTTCTGACCCTAGTATCTGTTTCTTCTTTACCAATTGGAGATGAACCTTGACGGATCATTCTCAATGATGTATCTTCCTCTGATGTTGGTGGTGACGAAAGATGGTTATTACTTATTGGGCCAATTTCATTTCCATTCTTTTGGAATAAAGATACCACAGAATTTTGTGTAGTGGAATTCAACAACGATAAGTCAGATGTCATTGAATGAGTAATTATTACAAAATTCTTATCTGAATAGCATATCAATTTGATGAACAAGGAGCCAGAAACTTCTTCAATTGAAATGAGTTCAAAATGTAATATTTTAAGATCAAATGAAACTTCCAAACGTTTAGGAGGTTGTGAAAAATCATGTATAAATACAATTAGACTTGTACCATTGTTGATAATTATCAAGTTATCTTTTATTTTTTGAACTAGTGGTGATTGGTTTTCATTCTTTTCCCCCTTATTATCGGTAAATCCAATTGTGAAGTTTAAAATGGGGAAGCTTGAAATGATAATTGAAGGAGAACTTTCAAGTCGATCCACTGATAAATTCCATAAAAATAAAACTCTAGGCATTGATTTAGCTGTGCTTATCAATAAAGATCTATCTTCATTGAACTTGATATTGTTTATACCTAGCGATGTTAAACTCGATTTTTCCCACGATTTTTCTCTTGGTAACGAAAATAATCCTGATTTAATGCAAGTGAATTCATTAGATTGAATGTGTTCTTCGAAAATTGTTGCACCATTATTACAATTGACTATTCCCCCATGCTGCAAAGTTGTGCTACCTAATGAATTATTGACGTCCAAAATGATATTTATTTTTTCTTTTACATTACCTAACAGTATGATTTGTTCTCCTGACAGTTTTGAGACCCATTCAATACAAGTTATTATCGTAGCCTCAGACTCATGAAATTGTGATTTTTCCACAGAATATCCGCAATCCAAAAATTGTTTAGCAAGTCTTGGATCAAGAAATCCTAAAAAGTTATAAATGGCAAAGCTGTTCATAGTTATTGAATCAAAAATTAAAAAAGTTGGTGCTTTATTTGCTGTTGATGGAGAACTCTTGATAACATTATTTGAGGCTGAGATTGATACATCCTTAACATCAAAAGTGTTTATTATTTTAAAGCTCGTATGATCAGTTACCACAAAATTCATTAAATAGTTCTTATTTGTCTGATTTTTGATTTTTTTCCGAAATAATATAGAATAAAAATTTGAATTTGGATTTTTAATAATCTTTGATATGTATTTATTAATTGTATGGAAACAAACAGGTGATTCGTTGCTTTTAGACAACGCATAAAGTTTTAAACTTATCCCGTGTTTGCTATAAACTGCTAAGAAATTATTGTCTTCATTGGATCTTGTTCCATCAGTATTTTCAAACCATTCAAAATCATCTATTTCCTCTATACTAGATTGAATAATAAATTGCTCTCGATTATTATTATGAATATCAATTATTTTCAACAAGTTATCACTTGGAAAAAACAAAGCCACTTTAAAGCTCCTTGAGACCTTAATTTTGGTTATCACATTATTGTTGGACAATGATATTATCTTGAAAGTACCTAACGTTGAACTTGTCGATCTTATTATCAAGTTTCCGTTATTTATATAAATTGTGTATTTTTTATCAAAAGTCAATACTGGTTTAACATTATCTGAGTACGAAAAAAAATTTGAAATAGAACCAACAGTATTGTTGTTCAATTGAAGCGACCCATAAGCTTGATTAACCACCATTCTGAGATTATGGTACCAATATTACAAACACCAGTGGATGATGGACTTGTTTATAAATTCAATTTAATTCAATTCAAAAATATAAACAAAAGACGCATGATCTTCGCGCTGACACAATCTTGACTGGTGTCACTTACTGTGTCGCACTTTGTGTCGCGTCTCTTAAAATCGGACATGGGACATAAGAAAGCGGGACTTAGGACATTGGACATGGGACGTTGGACATCGGACATCGGACACAACGGAATAAAAGTCTAAAATGCGGATCAGCATTAGTAGAGACATGGAGCCTGTTGAACATTTGAATATTAATGCCCGTAACGCTGCTGTCTGCGATGATTGCAGAGATTCTTCAATTATTTTTATCATCATAAAATCCACTTTTTCCCGTGGATTGGCTTGAACAAAATATAGTTTAACATGGAAGACTACAACCGACAGGAAATAAAAAGAAAAAAGGTTCGAAAAGCACTCACACATGTTGCCTAAAAAACGTCATCGGTATTACCTTGCACCTAAGAAGTTAATTCTCTATACCCCTTTTGGTTCGTACGTTAAGTTTAAAGGTAGACTAAAACACGGGGTGGTTATAGCCTCAAACAGTTGAACTAAAATTACTACGACATATATCGTACATCCAGTAAATATGCCCTATTTTGTCTATCTTTCAAATCGAGACGTCAATTTTCAACCACATATGGCTGGAACTTTACCCGAATTTTTTTTTCAGAAGTTAATGAAATATAAGTGGACATAGGTAGTTAGATAGAGCTTAAAAACCTTCTCTATCTACCTTTTTTTTTAGGTTAAAACTATGGTCCCTTTCGAAATAATTTTTTAAAATTTTCTCGTCTGTAAATTCAACTACAATTAGTCACTGATAGATGCTAATTCAATGCGAGTCACGGTAAGTACAGAGAGATACAGATGCTAGATTAAAACTATTCAAAGTTCTAGAAATAGATATCTAAAAAAAAATAAAAAACTCTAGAATCTAGGATTAGTAAGAGATTTTATAAAACAAAAAAATTTATTGCTATACAAAAAAAAAAAAAAAAAAAAAAGTTTGAATTACGTTCAAATTTTTGTCCAGAAAATTATTTCAAATGTCTCTTTCCATGAATATTTTAATTTATTGGTGTATTACAGCTAGATTGTGGTGAGCTACTATTTGTATTTCAGTTAAAACTTCTATTTCTTAAAGTCTTAGTTAGTGGCTGATTTAGTAATTCTTTTTTACGGTATCACAAAAAAAAAAAAGAAAAAAAGTTTTTCCTGTATTGCTTATACATGATGAATATTAGTTAAAGATGAGCTATTGTGATTTGTTATTGTATATTATGTCCTCGGTTGCCAGATATCGACAAACACAATAAGATACAGAAAACGAGCCTTCTATTGTACCTATTCATGCTAACGTAGTGCACCCGCAAAAAGGACATATTGATGCACATATGAGACTGGGTCTAACAAAGTAAATATAGCATAGAATTTTTGCATTACAAATTGTTTTAGGGTTTTATTTTTATTTTATTTTTATTTGTTTGTTTATTTGTTTGTTTGTTTGTTTGATTGTTTATTTAATTGTTTTTTCTGATTTGTTATTGTTATTTTTATCTGGTTTTTAAATTCAACTTCAAATCAACAGATATATTCAATACATTGGTCCTCAATTGCTTATCATCATGGGGAAACAATAAATTTAATTATTCTATACAGTTTTTAGGCTCGCCCCCCCACATGCGGAAATATACATATTAAGATACACAATAAGGCTTAACTTTATTGCTTAATGTATCCAGGATTTTGATATAGCAAGTATTTGAGCAATCGATAGTATTGGTCAATCTTAACAATGTTTTTTTTTTTTTAAAAAAAAAAGATAAGATTTCAATGTAACATTTTTGGTCTCAAGTTTTTAGCGGTGAGCGTACCTTTTAGTAATTGGAGAATATCAATCAAGTCAATATAAGTTATATTACATTTTCAAGCTTATCAGTGTAAACTATTAAGTTCCACATATATTATCACTTTTCAGTTAGTCCAGAAGTCAGCTTGATAATCTTTTTAAATTTTTCCTGGTCAAATTGTTCTAGATGTAATATTTTAAACTTTATGCATAGAGAAGTAAAATAAAAATTAAAGTTGAGATTTAGCTTAAAGTTTAAACTCAACTTTTACTTACTTTTATAAAAGTCAACAAGGAGCAGATATGGGAGGCCATTTTGAAATTCTTTGACCCCTTCAGCTGCAATAAAAGTGTAAGAGGGCGGCGTCTTATGCTGAACTTGTTTTCATATATAGTTTATACTTTCTAATAAAATTTGTATAAAACAAAATAACCTCAAGCTTAAGAAATCTGGCTTGTCGATATTATTTTAATCCATAACAAGATAATAAATGTTTTTACGTAATATTTTATGCAGAAATTATGAACTAAAACTTCTCTTTGTAGATCGAAACTTGTGTGAGGAAAAGTTTGTGGTTTCGGACTCATTCTTAACAGTATTATTGGTAACATTTGATATTTGAGTTAACACGGTAAAATTTATACAATGCATTTGTACCATTACTGATTGTTTTCAGTGTTGTGTCATCAAAGTCCAAAAAATGTTTTCTTTTTTTCAAGAGCAGTCTTACAAAATTTTAATGTTGGTTTTATTTTTAAATGTAAAGTAAAGACATAGCAAACAAAACCTCCAAGCAGATTGATGGTTTCAGAATTAAATTTTTTCCCATTTAGATCTTTTTGTTAAAACTATACATTTTTTAAAATTCTTATGATGCTTGAATCTCAACATTGACATTCAAAAGAACTGCAAGAGGGTTGAATCTAAAATACCGTGTTAAAAATGGCGAGCAAAAAGACAAAAAAAAAAAAAAAAAAAAACAAAAATGAAAAAAAATGGAAAATCAGAATCCGGTAACCATAGTATCTCACTGGTAATAACTGCCCAATTTGTTTGCAAAAAGATTGCAAATGTGTTTTTTTTTTTTTGTTTTTTTTTTTTTTTAAATATTGCCTTGGCTATATATATATTATCGTGAGAAAAAACGCATAGTGTAAAATAAATTCAGTAGAAAGAAAATAAAAAAAAAAAAAAATGATGCCTCGCAAGCATTGGAAAATTTCGCGCCTTTTAGGATTTCCCAATTTTAAAACCTTGGATTTGTTTTCTTTCATTGAGGTTTTAAAAATTAAAAGAAAATATCTTTATCAGGAAGTAAAAAAACAACAAAGTCATTAACTTTGTAAGTTAGGTCTCAGTTTCTTCTACTATGATAAATTTAACCTGAGGAAGATGACACTAAAAACAGTCGTGCGATCATTAGCGACTTTGTTGAACTAAGACCACGCATAATAGTACATATGCATACCTAATATCGCATACTATCGCATAAGTCCATGCTCAGCCAAAGAAAAAAAAAAATAGATGAACCGGCCTTACGATTGATTATGAATCGTGATAAAGTTGGTGCTTGTATAGTGAGTATGGCTGGGTGGTCATGGGCAAATAACTACCATATTTTAAAAAGAGGTATTATTCATTAAGTTAGATTTCCAAATCTTTGAGACCAAATATAATTCGTACTAGCTATTAAACTAGAACCAAAATTTAGGACTTGTCCTCAATTTGGAAGTAAAATGTCAGTATTTAGAATATTAAATATTTGTTTGCAATGCACATCAAATTTCATTATATAGTTTTATGTTAAAGAAAAGTTTTATCTTATTTATTTTATATCTCCTTTAATACCAAGATTATTTTGTAATTTCTGTAAAATAAAATAGGTTTTTCTGGGGATTTTCGGATCAAAGAAATTTTCCAATATTTTACCTGCATTGAGAGGACTTCCAAGAGTCGAACGGTTTCAGATTCTAAGAAAGCTGGCAGAGGTAGCTGTACTGTTTGAGAGCAAGCATGCCTTTTCATTCTGTCTCAAGAAGATTTTGACGAGAGATTCAATGCATTGTGCCTCTTTTTTTCTTTTTTTTTTTTTTTTTTTTATTATTATTTTTATTTAATACAATACAGTTCTGAGCAAATAATAGGGCAAAGATTACAATTAGAAGCAAGCGAAGGCTTGTTTTGGTCTTTGTTGTAATACCTAGACGCTAAAAATCATTTATAGTCTTTTTTTTCTTTTTTCTTTAAAAGTTAATTCATCTTTGCTTCTTTTAAAAATTTCTCGGCGGTTGTCGCTCATGCCACTTGTGTCTAAAATTAATGCAATATTTTATAAAGTTTTGAAATTTTAATATTTTTTAGTGGCTAGATTACAACTTTTGGTCTGTGTCTCTATGAGCACAGTTACAGACATGAATTCAAAGTTTATAGTTAAAAAAAATGCTTCAAGTACGGTTTTAAACACGGTTACCACAGTACATTAGATAATATTTTCATGCTTCTCACGTTAGATGGCTCCGGTACCGCAAGATGGGTGACAGAGAAAACTGTAGTCCCTCCAATGATCTCAGATCCCTATTATACATCTTCCGTAAGCAAATGGAGAAAAAAAAAATTACCCAAGTAAAAAAAATCAAAAAAACGAAAACAGCAAAATTGGGTTGGAAGTAAACTCTGAGTTTAAGTTTCTTTTTCTTTTTCTTTTTTTTTTTTTTTTGCGATTCTAATCGTAAGCCTGACAAAAAGTTTATTATCCGAATTTTATAGAACAATAGAAAACAAGAAAAATAAAACTGTAAATATAGTTTGGTGGTCAGAAGTATAGGACTCATTTGATCAACACGGTATTATGCACAATCTTAAACGTTGGAAGAAAAAATTGATTTCAGAAAATGTCAAGGTTAATACTTCTTGGGAATACGTTTCCTTAGCAGGAGATTTAGCCTTTGAAATTTGTTGCTGAAAAAATACGATTTTTGACCTCATTAGAACTGATTGTCGCATTATAATTGGTTACACTAAATCACATTTGGTGAATTTTGGGTATAAACCGTCTTGTGAAATGTCTTATATAAACAGCATTTCATTTTTTTTCCTTCTCTTACTACCATATCACTCATCTTTTCCTGAATATAAAGTATCTATCTTTAAAAAAAAAAAAAATAGTACACTATTACAATTAGAATAATACATACAGAGAAAGCACAATAAACAAAGTTCGATGGAAAAGTTAGATTTATAATTAAGATTTGACCCTAAATCTTTCAAGAAGTGCTATTATAATCGCTGTTTAAAAAATCGTCACATATATATATATATATATATCAGTCGCATATATATAATATATATATTATATATTCAATATATATATATATATATATATATGTATATATATATATACATATTAATTTTGTCAATTAACTCTATAAAGTGGAAGTTTTTTTTACAATAGCACCAAGTGCTTCACTTAAATTCAAATACGCGGACACTCTGATACTTCCAAAATCTTCCATGGCTTTGTCATATGCGATAGAACTCATATACTATTAGCGGTGTAAATCAACAAAAAAAAAAAAAGAAACCCCAAAAAAAAAAACATTCAAGATACTTTAATGCTTTCAAAGAAAGAAAAGGCACCATCGATTGCAATATATTCCTTCCATCTATCAATAACAGGGTATTCGTATAATAAGTTCTATATCAGTTAGAAAAGAACTTCCCTATTCATATTGATGGATAGCGATAATTCAGACAGCTCAGTTGATCTACAGAATGATCAATCGGATCCTGGTATATCAAGTTCATCGTATAATTACAAGCTGTTACTTACAAATATCAATAATGCAATCAGAGAAGATACTTCGCAACTACCACCACCTTCCACAGCCCCAACCTCTGACTCTTCATATCAACTGAACCCATTGAATTTTAATGCCACTTATGGTCAACCATTTTTAGACCCATATCATACAATGTCCTCCCAAGAACATCAACAACTGCAGCCGCCTTTCCCCCTAAGTAATTTTGGATTTCAGCTGTCTGGTTCCAGCAGTAATTCTCAATTTCAACCTTTAGCCCCACCACCCCAACCTCAACTCCAGCAACCAATTTATAACCCTACTAACACTAGTCAAGCACTACTACTACAACAACAACAGCAGCAGCAACAGCAGCAACAACAGCAGCAACAACATCGGCAGCAGCGGCACCACCATCAGCAACAACAACATCGACAATTTCCACAACACCAATCTCAGTATGGTACTTTCCCTGGTCAAGAATTTGATCCCAGACAAACTTTTGGAGATTTCAAGATTCCTCAAGTCCAAACTACACATCAACATCCATCATCACCCTCGGTGCCCACAGGGTTATATCTGGCACAACAAAAACAACTGCTGACAAGTCAGCAATACCCTGAGACCACTGCAACTTCTCAATACATTCATCATCAGCAACAATCTCAGCCCGAATCCATCACTTATGGGGGGTTTACCTATCCAGGACTTGACCCTCATCCACAGGTAGTACAAGGAGGACAATATCCCCCAAACAATAACGCGGTTATCTATCCAAACGTTGCCAAGCAAAAAAGGAAAAGAAGAAAACGATCAGAGATTGAACGATTATATTTCTGTAATTTTCCCGATTGTAACAAAGGGTATGGAACTTTAAGTCATTTAAATGGACATATTGTTAAACACGGGCATGGGAAACGAAGGCATCCAGAAGAATTTACTGAGTTGCGTAAATTTTTGAAAAAACGTGATGAACAAAAGGCCAAAGTTAAAGACGAAAAAGATGAAGAAAAAATAGGGCAAAGTGGAGGGACAAAGTAAAACAATCAAAACCATAAACTTTAAAAAATTACATCAAGACAATAAATGGTACTAATTAGCGAAGACGGATAAACAAACACATTAAATCAGGAAAAAAATGTTAATACAAAGGAAAAATAGAAACAGTTTCATTCTTTTAATCAGAGATCCAACAACGACAACGATAACAACAACAACAACACCAAAAAAAAAAAAAAAAAAAAAAAAAAAGAAAAGAAAAAGAAAAAGAAAATTAAAGTTAGATGCAAGTTTTCTGATAGATATATATTAATCTGTAAAATTGATAGAGAACGAGAAACAGTTGAGCGTACTCACTCAAGACGTTATTCGTTTAAAACCCATTTGTAACAACATATATACATACAATGTCCACAAAAAGTTTTTGAGTTTTGAAATCTTCTCATCTCAGAAACCATTTGCTATTTTCCTTTTCAAATCTTATTTTATTTCTTCACACTTTTATTATTATCTAGTTTTTTTTATTTTATTTTTTTTCTCTCTTTTCTTCATTATTATTTTATTATTTTATTTTATTTTTTTTTTTTCTTCTTCTTCTTCTGTTTTCTTTTTATTCCGACTTATCTTGTAAAATAGGGTAGCTTCTTCCAGTCAACTAATATACACTTCGCAAAGTTTTCTATCATAGAACACAAAAAATGGTGCTGCTCAACAGATACTTTTAGATGGTGAGATCTCACAGAAATATTATCCCCAAAATTGATGCAGAAATATGTATCCAAAAGAGGGAGTGCATGTTTGACCAAAAATGGTCTTATCTTTTTCGCTGCTTGGCCTACTTCTGCTTTGGGGTTTGATAAAAATTGAAAGAAAATAAAGTCAAATCTCAAATTTATGAACAGTTCAAGTATTAGTGTTATTATGGATCAGGGAATTTGTGATTGAAGGGAAATACTAAAGCTGAGATAGAGAAATATAGGGACTAATTTATTATTTTATTTTATTTATTGTTTTTTTCTTTTTTGTTTTTTTTTAATATGATGGCGTCAAATAGTAATGATTATAATAATGCAATATCTCCGGATGTAAAATTAAACAATTCTCGAGTTGTTGTGGTGAGTGAGGAAAATGATGGATATTGTGAATTGCTGGATGGATTGAATGAATACAATGGATACGATGGATATGATGGACCGATTGATGATCAATTGGGAACAACAAAGTTGGTTCCGTTATCGACTCGCGAGGAACATGATTACATTTTTTTACAAGATATTGATGAGGAATTACCTCAAGGTAGACATCTTGGAATGTTTGCTGTAATTGTTAATTTTATTAGTAGAATCTTAGGTTCGGGTATATTTGCCACTCCTGCACTAATTTATGGGGATACTGGTGGTTCTCCATTTATATTTTTTTTAGTTTGGACATTAGCTGCATTAATATCATTTTCTGGATTATTTGTTTATATGGAATTAGGATCAATTGTTAGAAAAAATGGTGGAACAAAATCTTTTTTAGAATTTTTGTATTATAAACCGAGAATGTTGATGAGTGTCATGATAAGTATTTATTCTGTTGTGTTTGGATTTGTTATTTCAAATTCAATAATATTTGGTCAATATTTCTTGTATTCTTTGGGAATAGAAGAATTTGAAGATAGAGATGCAAGATATGCAGCTTTGACCTTGGTATTGGTTAGTTTTATAATACATTGTATGTCAACCAAAGGTGGGACAATTATTCAAAACATACTTGGTTTTTTGAAATTAGCTTTACTAATAGCTATGGGTTTTATTGGAATTTATGTTTTATTTCCCAAGAGTATCACAAATTTAGAAAGTAATTTAAAAGCCAAAGAATTTTTCAAAATAAAGACAGAAGTATCTGTTGCTTCAATAACAGCAGCAATTTTTAAAGCTTCTTATTCATTTGCAGGTTGGAATGGAATGCATACTTTATCGGGGGAAATTAAAAACCCAGTACGTACAATGAAAATAGCTGGTCCTATTTCATTGTTAATTGTTTTCATATGTTACCTTTTTTTGAATTTGGCCTATTTAATTGTTATTCCAACTGAAGAATTAATAGGAAGTGCTGAACTTGCTGGAAGTTTGTTATTTCAAAAAATCTTTGGCTATGCAATTGGAAGGCGGTTATTAACTTTAAGCGTTGCCCTATGTGCTGGAGGAAATGTTTTTGTCGTTATGTATTCAACGGCTAGGATGAATCAAGAGGTTTTCCGTGAAGGTTTTATGCCATTTTCTAAATTTTTTGCATCAAATTGGCCATTGGGAACACCTTTCCCATCTTTATTTATTTGTTGCATTATAACTTCAATATTCTTAATTTTCCCTCCGCCTGGGAATTTATACGATTACGTTGTAAATTTGGAAAGTTATGGAGGGCAAGTTTTCATAACATTTGTTCTTTTTGGTCTCTTCATTTTCCGTAAACGTTATCCAAATTTAAAACTGCCGATAAGAGCACCTTTAATCACTAGTGCATTAGCCCTGATTTTTTCGCTTTGTTTGCTAATAGGTCCCTTTATTTCCGATAGTCAGAGAAAGTCTTCTAATGGTGATGATACAATTCCAAACTATGCATTATTGTGTTGTTTATTTTTAGGATGTTGTGCATTGTATTGGGCTTTAAAGTTTCGTCTTTTACCCTGGTTTTTCGGTTATCAGTTGATAAAGACAGAACAGGAGTTGGCAGATGGTTTAACAATAAAGAAATGGGAGTACATATACGCTTGATTTCTTGTAATGATACATAACACATATAATTGAAGCATCTTTTCTTAAACAGGTGTAAAGCTTGCAATTGACTGCAGTTCGGTGCGTCTTGCAGTTATTACCCCTTTTTTGTAAAAGAAATATATAATATTTACAATTACAGATTTATCTACAACTTCCGTTAATTCTTTCTTTTTCTTTTTTTTTTTTTTTTTTTTTTAATTACTTTTATTTATTTTTGTTAATCTTTTTGTTAATTTCATGAAACTAAACTAATAAAATTACATTAAACTAATTTAAACACAAATTTGTTTGGAAAAACTTTCTTTTTGATCTTCTGTAATTGAACTTCTGTAAATGAAATAGAATTTCATAACACAACGGTAGAGAAAAAACAAAAAAAAAAAAAAAAAATTTAAAAACTATTTCAAGAAAAACAGTTTCTATTATTTCCTACTGTTAATACCTTTTTTTATAAAATTTTCCTTTGCCAATTGTACCAATACGTCTAGCTCACCTGAATTCTCACACATGCTGTGAAATAATGAACTCTTATCTAAAATCAATGTGTATGGATCATCATATTCAACTACCTTACCAGCATCCATAACTAAGATCTTATCATAATCAATGATGGATCTCAATCTGTGAGCAATAGTGAGAATAGTACTAGCCGCAAACTCGTCTCTAATCGTATGTTGAATTTTTGCATCAGACAGATAGTCAATCGATGCAGTTGCTTCGTCTAATAAAATAACTTTTGGAGACTTTAACAATGATCTTGCTAAACACATTAATTGACGCTGTCCTTGAGATAAATTTGAACCACCTTCTGAAATCTTGTTATTCAAATTCAAAAATTTGTTTGTATTCTCCTCAAGCGAAGAATCACCCACATCACTGCTATTTGCCGATGACTGACCATTTTTGACCAATGCAAGTTCTTCTGCAGAGATCAAATTCACCCTTTTTAAGGCCTGGTAGATTTCTTCGTCCGAATATTGATCAAAAAGATCTAGGTTTGACCTAATAGTTCCTGTAAACAATGTCGGATCCTGTGGAATAATCGTTATACCCTGGCGTAACGCACGTAAACCAATCTTCGTGATATCAACTCCATCAATTTTGATATATCCAGTTTCAGGGTCCAAGAATCTAAAGAAAGCAGTGATAATAGTAGATTTACCTGCGCCTGTTCTACCCACAATACCCACTTTTGAGTTTGGTTCAACATTAAAAGTGACATTATTGATAACCCTAGGTAAATCTGGTGCATATCTCAATGAGACATCACGGACTTCTATAGCACCTTTTGACGGCCATGTATTTGGTAAGGGGTCATTTTCGGTAGTTTCTGCAGCCTCCTGATCAATCAATAAATATTCTTGTAACCTTTCAACAGAGTTCATACTCATCTCAACATTTGCGTAAAGACGTACAACCCATAAGGCACCATCTGAAAAGGCAATTGCATAAGATAAGGATAAACCTGCAAGACCAGAGTCAAGTTTGTTTATACTCAACAAGATAAAGACACCCGAAAAGAAAGTTACAAACGCACCAACTGCATCAACACGGAAGGATAACCATCTATTAGCAATCCATAAATAAAAGTAAGGCCTGTTATTTTCGTCAATCTTGTTCAAATTTTGGGTCATAAATCTACGTTCATCCCCGTAAGCACGAATGGTTGGAACACCAACTAAAGTTTCTGTGAAATGTTGATGAATTGGTGATCTTGTTACAGAGTCGTAACGTTTTAATTCTCTTGACAATGACAAGTAGAAAATACCAACTAAGTAGTAAAAGAACAAGATAAAAATAGCAAAAATCAAGAAAGCTGGGGTAATGAAACAGATCAATCCAATAGTTGCAAAACATTGAATAAGACACATGATGAAAGCTTCTGCGAAAGGAGGTAATTCTTGATCAACAGATTCCATATCTTTAGAGAAACGATTCATGATACGGCCTATAGGAGTAGCATCAAAAAATCTTAATTTCGCTCTGAGAACTCTGCGCAACATTTTTTCAAATATCTTATTTGAAGCAGATATACCCCCAAGAAAAGTGATAACGATACGAGCCGCAGAAATACCAGAATAAATAAAACCAATAACACTGTAAAGAATGAGATAGAAAAATGTACCATGCTTGGATGAGTTTATGACTCTAAATGTTTCACCACCAATAGGCTTATTCCAATCAATTTTATTAAGAGCATCCATGGATTTCGATACAACCGCATGACTTGTTGATACAAACACAGAAGAAAAAGAATCACCCGCGTTGGTTTCACTACTCATCGCCCATTCTCTTAACCACCAGGACTGAAGAATATAAATCAGCTGGGAGCCAAGCATACCAGATGCTAACAAAATCCAAAGAGGCCAAGTCCCAAAGGATTTAGCATAATCCGCATAAACTTGAAATTTAACCGATCCCTCTTTTTTAGTCTCTTCTTCCACTAATTTACCGGCTATTTTTTTATTTTTCAACTTACGGAAATCTTCATCATTTTCGTCATTTTGCTTACTAGAACCCTCCTGGGCATATGCTGCTGCTTCTTCCAGGATCACCTTTTTCAACTTGGCTTCAATCTTATCTGCATTCAATTTCAGACTCTTATTCTTATCATTCAAAGATTTGAGGTTACTTGATGAGGCATTAACACTGGATTTAACTAATTCATCATCACCCAAATCACCTTCTTTCAATAAAAAGCTTGGTGTTCCTTGGTTCTTGATACGTCCATTTTCTAATACAACGACCCATTCGGCAGCTGTGACAGTTAAAGCAACATTATGAGAGACCAAGATACAAGTACGACCTTTCATTAACGGACCAGTAATACAATTATCATAAATCCATAACGCAGTATGTGAATCAACGGCACTGAGACAATCATCCAAGAGAACATGTTTGGCATTGGAATATAATGCACGGGCTAACGAAACACGTTGCTTCTGACCTCCAGATAAAGTAATACCCTTTTCACCAATTTCGGTGTTATCACCACCTTCAAGAATCTCAAAATCACGTACTAAACCGCAAGCTTTTACGACAGAGTCATAGCGCTCTTGATCGAAAGGTGCAGCAAAGATAATGTTGTTTCTAATCGTATCATTCAATAACCAAGCAGCTTGGGAACAGTAGGCAACAGCTTCAGCTAAACCGGTAGATGGATCTACTTTCAATTCATCTCTAGGTTCAACACCAGGGAGATAAACATTACCCTCTAATAACTCCATTTCACCTAACAAAGCTAACAATAAAGAAGTTTTTCCTGAACCTGTAGGACCAATGATTACATTCAACTTTCCTTTCTTAAAAGCGATGTTTAAATCTCTTAGTTTAAAATCACCTGAGTGAGTCTTATTCCAGCTAAAAGTAGCATTTTCAAAACCAATTTCTGGAGAATTAGCAGTTCGTGGGTGACTTAATTGCTCATACTTAGTAGTATCTTCTTCATCTAAAAAGTTTTGAACTCTGTCCATTGAAACTTTGGATTGGATAACGAATGATAACATATTTGCTAATTCATCTAATGGACTACGTAACAAGTTAAACAACGATAACGATGTGAATGCAATTGGAGATGTCAAAGTCTTACCATCAATAATGATGTAGCAAAAAAATGAAACTAAAGTAATTAAAGTTGGTATAGTGAACCAAAGAGTAGCAGAACATGCCCAAAAGATTGATCTCTTGGTCAATTTAATCAATTCTTCATTACGAATCTTCATAACTTCTTCGAAAAACTTTCTTTCCCAAGCAAAAAACTTGATAATTCTAATACTTTGGAAAGTTTCATTTAATTTTTGAATTCTCTTATCTGTGATTGCCAACATTTCTTTTTGGCTATCACCAAGTTTTTCAGAGATTTTGTAATTAACTGGAAGTAAAATAATAATAACAGCAGCACCAACTAGAGCCGACCATCCTAATAATTTATATAACAAGAAAATAGCAATAGCAATCATTAAAAATGAGCTTACAAAATAATGTAAATAACTTGATATTTCAGAAACTTTAAAAGCATCAACAGCCATTAAGTTAATGATAGCACCAAGGTCTGATTTCTTCAGATCTTCTTTTTCCTTTGATTCTTCTCCACTAGAGTTTTCAAAAGATCCAGAACCTGATGTTTCATCTTCAAGTTGAAGAGTAGATTTATCATTCGTTGGTGGGTCAAGGTTAGCCTTTTGAACTTGATCAGTAGTTATTCTTCTTCTTAAAGCTTTTGCATAAACTTCTGCAATAATAATAGCTTTCATTTGAGTAGATAACCTTCTTCCCAAAAATAAAGATCTACCAGTAAACATTGAACTAGTAAGTTTGAAAAATAACATTAAAAAGACGAATAACCAAGCTAAAGATCTTGAGTTATCTTCAGGATGATCAACATATTCTAAGATTTTTTTCAATAAAATTGAAGGAGCAAAAATTATAAAAGAATCCAAGATAGCCCATATAGCTTGAACAGCTAATATATATCTGAAAAATTTGAACAATCTACCTGCAAAATGCATGTTTGATTTCATTTGTTCAAATGCTTGAACAACGTTGAATGCATAATCTTCTTGTTTTAAACTCCAAATATCTTTTTGTAACATTGGTTCGCCATATGCTTTCCAAACCATTCCATTTAACCATGAATAGGACAGTATTGAAAATAAGGAAGATTTTGACTCTGGAGATGGAAGGGTATTTTTATCAGTTATATAAAGTTTAGCTGGTTTATCTCCAATTTCAGCTGAATAGATATTGACAAATAATAATGCAGAAATAATAAAATCGAATATATAATAATAATTAACAATTTTAGAATTAATTGTGCCCAATAAAGCTGTTCTCATTGTTAAAGCACTTGGAAATACGCTTGCAGTATACAAAAAGACAGAATGATTCCATAAATTTGGTAACCTCTGTGTACCTATATTGCTTAAATTAGCAAGACGTATTGTACAGATGATTAATGCATAGGTCCAAATACCTAATTTTAATTTTGGAATAAAAGGAGTATCCACCCATTCATCTGCCAACTCTGGAATAACTAATGTACATATAGCAATTCCAACATGGGCAATTAATAATATTTCTTCAATGCAAACTCTTATCCTTTCTTTCAAAGATCTAAAGACTATTTCAACATATCCATGAGGAGATCCATCATCTTTTTTTGCCTCCAATTTTGCAATATCGAAATGGCGCTGTGTCACAGTTGCTGGAACAACAATACCGCCATTCGAACTGGCAGCGCCATAGCTATTATCATTATTTTCCAATGGGTTAATTGGTGTTGACAAGAGCGGTTGGGTTTCCACATTTGGAAATGCACTATTATTACTACTATAGTGATGTTTTTTACAACTATTTCTCACACTTAATCTAGTTATAACATAAAGAGCTGAAAGAATAGCAACAACCCCGGGTATAAGACCATCAAGTAATATATGTCTTCCACATGCAGTAAAATCATCAAATTCGAAAACCGAAGAACAAATAAAAGTTGAATTGGCCGACATTTTTTCTGATAACTTAAAAACCAAATTTAAAAAAAAAAAATTAACAATAAAAAAAAGCCAGCTTCAATCTCCACTTATAGATGTATCTGTTTCTATAACTTCTTTAAATTAAGTTCTCAAATAAGTATTTGTTATTATAATACTGTCTCTATTAAGCAAACCAAAATGCAGCCAATAACCAGAATAGTATCGTATTAAGAACAAAAAAAAAATTAAGATACAAAAAGAATCAAGCAAAACTCAGACAAAAGAAATTTACGAAAAAAACTGAGAATTCAAATGAAAATTCAAATAAAACAATATGATTCTACAGTTTAATCGATAATAATGAAAAAAAAAAAAAATTAAATAAATAAATCCAATTCCAATTCCAATTCCAATTATATAAAAGCTATCATTATATATATATATATATATATATGTATAACAGTCAATATATATAATAATAACTTTATACGCAAGAAAATTTTTACTACCTTTTAGTAATTACCCAATTGGGATTCACAAAGTAAAAAAACCACTTAAAACCGCTTACTGATAAGAAGACAATTTTTATTTTTATTTTTTTTTATTAGCTTCCTGCTGACGGCCGCTCGCTTGAGGGGGATCAAATGTAGTATCTCTGCAGTTTTCAGTGATATGGACTCTTTCGACAGTTGACCTCTTTTGGTGTTTTTAGATTTTTTTAGCCAAGCATTGTTAGGAATTTTTCACTGGCTTAGTTCTAGTTGGCTCTTCGGGATTTTTCCTCGGGCGCGCCTGCAGGGTGCCTGCCCTTCTGCTCTGGCGTCTGTACAGAACAAAAAAAGAAAGGAAAAAAATAAGTTTCCATTTTTCAGATAGAAAGCTAGTTTAAAGTAAAGTACAACTAAATGGTTAGAAGTTTCGTTGAGTGTTATTGTAAATTTGCAAAAAGACAAGAAAGAAAGTAGGAGGATAGAAAAAGTTTTTCTTTTTTTTTTTTTTACAACTATGATTAGGAATTACAATTTACAAACAAAAATAAAAAATCAAAAGTATATTATTAAACACATAAAAGAAAAATTTTTATGAATGAATTTAATCTTGAGTTTTTTGAGTACCACGTAACAAACCAGTTCTTCTTGCAGCAATAAGACCTGCCTTTTGACCTGGAACAGCACCTCTTGAAATAGTAGAAGCCTTACCAATATGTTGATGGTTACCACCACCGTGAGGGTGATCAACTGGGTTCATGGCAACACCTCTGGTCTTTGGCCAAGAGTTACGTTTAACTTTATACTTGTGGAAAGCTCTACCAGCCTTCAATAATGGTTTATCAATTCTACCACCACCGGCAACAACACCAATGACACCTCTGGCATCGGAACTGATGATCTTCTTGGCACCAGATGATAATTTGACTCTGGTCTTACCTTCTTCTGGGTTGTGACCAATGATGATAACGTAGTTACCAGAAGTTCTACCTAAAGCACCTCTGTCACCTGGTTTTTCTTCAACGTTAGAAGCAATAGTACCTTCTGGCATAGCACCTAATGGTAAAACATTTCCAACATTTAAAGAAGCCTTCTTACCAGCATAGATAAATTGACCAGTGTAAACACCTTCATTAGCAATAAAAGTTTCTTCACGTAATTTGTACTTGTATGGATCACGGAAAACAACTTTAGCTAATGGAGCACCTCTACCTGGGTCATGAACAATTTGCTTGACAACACCACGAATGTAACCGTGACGTTCAGCATAATCCAAAGTTCTTAACTTGGCAGCACCTTTTCTCAAACGTGTGTGCGAGGTAAAGATTGAACCAGCACCCTTTCTTTGGTTACGAATAACTCTACCTGTATAAATCAAAAAATAAGAAAAAAAAATTTTTTTTTTAAAAGTTAGTATATGATATTTGAATTTTAAATTTCAAATCAATTAGACGAGAAGAATAGAAAAGAAAAGCTTGATTAAGATAGGTTAAAACAATAATAATTCACTCAAATAACTCGTTCAATACTTGAACTTTTAAAAGAATTTTTTTTTTTTTTTAGATTCAATGAGAATCATTGAATATCAACTTTCCAGTCTCTATCTTTGTATTCTTTATGAAAAAGTCCACAAATGTGATATCAATATCTAATATACGGAATCTTCCTTAATTTTTAAATTCTATCATATTGAAAACTTCAGATTGAAAAAAAAAAACTTTTCAATGAGATATTCTTCTTTAATGATCGAATCTTGTATTATCACAATAAACTTCTATCCATGCTTGCTTTCCCTCCATTCTTCATAACTCTAAACATATCAAATTCTGAACATACCCATTTCTAGATTATATTGGTTTTAATTTTATCTAACAAAAGAAAAAAAGTAATGAATTTATTTGTAAATTAAAATGTAACAATTTTTAATAAAATTCTCTGTCGCACCTACAATACAAAGTCTTCCTCTGCCTCAGAGAAAGGTGAAAAAAAAAAAAAAAAAATTTTTTTTTTCACAAATTGTAGTGTGAATGGTATCAAATTATACAACAACAGTCACAGATTTTGAACACAAAAAGAAAGAAAAAATTTAGGTTTCACGTGATGTGGTAATAGGGCTAGAAACCCTATAATGTTCCGCTATCTTATATGTGATGCAAGGTTGTATCGGGACCGGAAAGTAACAAAAACACTATTTACTACTACTATATTTAAATATAATATGTATACGAGACTATTAAGACTAATTAAAAAACATACTATTATTTTATTACCATTATTCGATATTTTACTACACACATCAAAAAAAGAAGAAAAAACATATATATATGAAAAAAAAAGGAAAAAAAAAGACAACACACAGAAAACAAAGTCAAAATAATAAAAAAAGAAAGAAAGAAAGAAAGGGGGGAAAAAAAGCAAAAAAAAAAAAAAAAAAAAATAAAAGATCAAAAGATCAAAAAAACCAAAAAATCAAAGCAAAAAAAGGTATTGACTTTTTATTCGTTTTCTGTTTTCTTGTTGTTATTCTTTTCTATTCTTTTCTCTCATATCTAATAATAATTTGAACATAAATTTAGCATTTTAGACTTCATTTTCATTTCCATTTTCATTTTCATTTTCTTCAGTTTCTTTTGGAATATTAGAATCGATAGCAATTGCAACAGTAATTGGTTTACCATGTATTTCTTTTTTATCCATCTTGGCAACAGCCAGCTTTTGATCTTCTTCGGAACCAAATCTAACGAAACCAATACCTCTACCTCTAGTTTTAATTGGAACTTTTTCTTTCCGCAATTTTTTAATGATATGGAATGGAATAGTCTTTTTTGGTATAGAAACCCATTGTGGATTCAATTCTTGGAATTCTTCACGTAATTCCTTAGGCGTAACTTCAACATCCAAATTAGTGATGAATACTGTAGTTTTAGATGGTACACCTTCTTCCAATGGGACTTTTTCTTGTTTTGGTTTCTTATCCTTCTTAGGTTTTGATTTCTTGGCTGAACCTTTTATGGACTTTGGCTTAATCTCACCATTTTCTTCGGATGCTGAATTATCAGTTGTAGCAGCCGAAGAAGTAGTTGTGGCATTGTCAGCAGTGTCATCTTTCTTAGGAGCCTTCTTAGTTTTAGATTTTGGTTTCTTAGCCTTTGGTTTCTTTTCAGTTGGTGGTAAGGCTTGTCTTGTATAAATCTCCCTATCTTTGAAAACTTTATTATCAAATTCCTTGATGACTTTAGCAGCTTCCTCTTTTGTTTTGAATGTAACAAAAGCATAACCAAGACTAACTTGGCTAGGTTTACCTCTCTTTCTTATAGTTCTTTTTGGAAGTTCAACTTGTTCGCTATTTTGCAAAAAAAAAGAAAAAAGAAAAAAAAGGTCTGTTAGTATAATGCAATTCAATGATAAAAGAATACTATTATTATTATTATTATAAAATTTTAATTTGTTTCCTTTTCTTTTCTTTTCAAGAAAAGAAAAGAAAAGAAAATTAAAATCAGAAATCACTTACATATCATAGCCAGTTAAAAGTTCTCTCAATTCTTCCTCAGTAGTGCCGTAATCAACATTACCAATGTAAACTTTTTCCTCAACAATTGTTGAGTCTTGTGCTTGAACTTGTTCTTCTGCTGACATTTTTTCCTACTTCAAGATTTTTTTTTTAAAAAAATTTAAAAGCCAAATTGAAATATATTCTAAAACTTTTTTTTTTTATTTTTTTTATTTTTTCTTTTTATTTTAAAAGTGTTGTAATATCAATATCTTACTTTTATTTTTTGTTTTTTCTTTTTTTTTTTAATTTTATATAGTGTTAAAATTAATTAATATGATATTTTTTTATTGATTTTTTACAAGTGTGATTAATATTATTTGAAGGCAAAAAAGAGAAAAAAAAAAAATGGTTTAAAACTAAAATTTGTCGAGAAATGTTCTTAGAAGGTAATTTTGCATTTGCATTTGATTTGTTGGTGCATCTGTGCACGACTCATGGGATTTTTTAATATATCTTTATAAGAAGAATTGAAAGGAACAATTAAAGAATTGAGTGAAATTTAGTTTGATGAAAAAGAGAGATAGAGAGAGAGTGTGTGTGTATATATGTGTGTATGTATGTAGAGGTTGATGTTTATCTTTTTTTTTTTTTTTTTATTTTTTATTATTGTGATTTTCTATTTGGGTGTTTCTTCTGGTAAGCATCATCGCAAATAAAGTTACTATGGAGGAACACATCTTACCGTATTTGATATCTAAGTGTATAAAAAAATGTATGTACGGCTGACTACTGACTGAAATACAGATCACAGAATAATTTTACTTGAGAAGATGAAGTTATTGAAAATTCTCATTTTTTATTTTTTTGCTGATTTCTGACTAGTTTCAATTAGATCAGTAACAATAACAAAAAGTGCACAGGAACGACAATTTGTATTGCTTTCTTGGTACTTTGTCCCCAAGCCTTTTACTGGACTATATATATATATATATATGAGTTAACTATTTAATTTACTAGTGAATAAAATTTAAAATTTAAATTTAAATTCAAGTCAAAATAAAATACTACTACATTGCAAAGATAGAATATACAAGAAGATATAGTCACTTTTTTTTTTTCTATTTTCTATTTTCTTTTTTAATAAAAGGTACTTTTTTTTTTATTTAAATGCAGTTAGTTACAAGTATTCTAATCTTAACTTATTAATTATTGTCCTTTGATCTTCTGGAATCTCTTGAATTTTTTCATTTGTCAATTTTAAAACTTGGATTATTAATTCAGCTTCATTGGGTGGAAGTTTAGATAATTTATCTATTGTATGTTGTGGGAAACCAATCCAATTTGGATTTATCTTATTTGAAATTTGCAGTGATGGTGTAGAATCTCTTGTATTATTTGTTGATTCCGATTTTTCCATTGATTGTTGAATAACATCACTATCAATAAACCCCATCAAGAGCAATGCCTCTGCAGATGCTATAGCCAATTGTGGAGCTGCTTTAAAAATTTCTGCTGCTTGATATGAATTCAGATCTTCTAATACTTCTTTTAAAGTAGAAATTAATTGAATTAATTGTGGAGGCTCAAATTTACTCAATGATTCCGAAATCTTATCATTTGTTGTAAACAAATTTTTCGGTTGTGGTGGTAAATATCTAGATGCATTCCGTAAATTTTCTGGTAATTTCTGTTCTGTGGATGAAGAAGAAGTAGAGGTTGCCGATGCCAAGTTTACAATATTACTCGAACTCAGAGGGGAATTTGTATAATTCGGGATAAGTTGTTTTGTGAGCATTATAATCTGTTGAAGGTCCATCCCATTATTTATCAACTGAATCACAATTTGTTGGAACTGAGGATTGGTGGTCATTTGTTGTAAAAACTCTGGTGGAAGCTGTGATAAGATATTCTGTTGTTGTTGTTGTTGTTGCTGCTGTTGCTGCTGCTGTTGTTGTAGTTGCTGAAGTTGGCCACTTTGCCCATTAACCATGTTTGTCATAGGATTTAAGTTTTGAGTATACATATTATAAAGCATTTCATCAGGAAGAACAACATTAGCAGGTAAAAAATTTCTTGTTAAGGAAAGAACAGGTTTATTTGAAGGAATATTAGAACTTCTCAATCCTTCCTTCGATAATTCGACTCGCAATTTCTTACCATTAATCCTAATTCTTTGTAACAAATTCATTGCATTTTGTGCTTCTTCAGGTGTTAGATATTCAATAAAACAAAAACCTTTATTTTTATTTGGTTGATCCATCATACATCGAACGTCGACAATTCTCCCACTCCCACAAACAACACTTTTAATGATTTCAACATCCCAATTATATGGAATAGAACCAACATATAAAATCGAAGATAAGTTTAATGGTGCTCCTTGATTCATAATCGTTTCTTGGAGCCTAATAACAAATCAATATAATATTTATTTTCAATATTAATGATAAAATAATTAAATTATTTTACACAAATTTTTAAAAAATACAATTATTATTATTATTTACTTAATTATATTTGTAATTGTAATACACTACTACACTACTACTATATACTATACAATATTGTTACCGTAAAGAGCTTTCAATTGTAGAATAACACTTTTCTTATCATCTGGTAAGATATTTACTTGATCATCAGACATGTTAATGACTTCTTTTATTAACTCTCTTTGCTCTAAAGTTAATTCTTCTAAATTTTTATTATTATTTTTATTTTTATTTTTATTTTCAATTTTTGTCTTTTGTTGTTGCAATTGATCAATTTTACCATCATCAACTAATAAAGTTTGTAACTGAGAAGAACCAGTAAGTCCCAATAATAATGCCAGTTCAACTAAGGCATAGCTTAGTTGTGGAGTTTCTTTCAATAAAGTTTTCATTAAAGTAGGGTTCATTGTTGACATCTTCTTTGCATCTTTAACTAAATTTAATAATCTTTTCCTATCTAATTTATTTAACTCTGTTGTAATAACATCTGAAGCCGATTGTTGCAGATTATTTGATAACTCAATACCTGGAGGTAATGGCGGGATTGTTTGTGACTGTGACTGTGATTGAGATTGAGATTGAAGTTGTTTAAATTTGTTATTTCTAATTTTTTTCCTATTATCACCTAATACGCTATCGGTTATTGTCCCACTAATAACATTATTATTATTATTATTATTACCATTTAGTAACGTAGTTTCATTTGAAAAATTACATTTCAAAGTTCTATTACCAATATTATAACGACTCAAATTCCTTACTGCAGATTGCGCACTTTCTAAATCACTATATTCAACAAAAGCATAACCTTTAGATTTCCCAGTCTCTTTATCAAATAATAATTTTAAATCAACAACTGGTCCTACAGATTTAGCAATCTCCAACACTTGCTCCTCCGTCTGATCATAAGGAATACTCCCCACATAAATCACTTTACTAGGTTTTATATCAGACATACCAAAACTTACTGTAAAAAAAAAATTCAATATTCTTTCTCTTCAAAATTTAATCAACATTTATATTAATTCTTATTCTTCTTCGTCTTCGTCTTCGTCTTTTAAGTATTTGAAATGGTCGTGCGATTAAATTGAAGATAATTTTTTTTTCTCTCTCTTTTAAAGGTGTCGAGTGAGAATCGAAAAAGCGAATAGTTGAAAAAAACCCCGTAATAGAATAAATAAATTAAAAGTCAAAACAACAAACAGAGAGTAATTAATAATATATAAGTTTCTTGTTTGTTGCAAGTTATTTGAGGCAGTGAATTCTATATATATACGTATAATTTTTTTTTTTTTTTTTCGAAGAAAGAAATTGAGTTTGCTGCGTTGTATTTTTATAGATATTAGTAGAGAGAGAGAAAACGGAAGAAGAATTTTTTATCAAGAAGAACTGTTGAATTTTCTAGATCTTAAGTTTGAGTAAAATATGAATGCCAAAGAGATTAAAAGTGTGGTATCCAGCCTTGAAAAAACAGATGATGATGCCACTATTTTGAGGTTGTTGACGGCCTTAAAAAATGATGTCCAGCCAACAGAGAAGTTACTAAGAGTAAGTTTTATCTTTATGAATTTGTAATAAATTTATTAAATCTTTTTGACTTTTTTTTTTTCGCTTTGATACTAACAAGAGACACCATTTTCAAATTATCTTTAGGAGACAAAAGTTGGAATTGCAGTAAACAAGTTTAGATCAAATTCGAATACAGAGATTTCATCATTAGTTAAACAAGTGATTAGATCTTGGAAAGAGGCTGTTAAAAAGAAACCTTCAGGAGCGGGTTTAGCGGCGGCAGCGGCGGCATCGGCGGCGGCTTCTACTACTGCTACTACTACTGCGGGGGCGGCTACTAATAAGAATTCAACTACATCATCACCAGCTAATATTACAGGATCCCCTGAAAAACAAGAAACAGATTCAAATTTAATATCATCAGAGAGAAAATATATTTCTAAAGGACCAAGAAATCCAAAGAATGATGGTGTAAACATTGATATTTATGATAATGCAACACGGAATGGATCTGTTTCTGGTTTATATACAGCATTAGCAATGGATTCTGATTTATTTCCGGTAAATATCTTATCAATTGCAAAAGAAATAGAATTAGAAGCTTTTAAATTGGAATATTTCGATGTTAATGATCGTTATAGAAATAAATTAAGATCATTAATTATGAATTTAAGAAATAAAAAAAATCCAGAATTACGTTTAAATATTCTTAAAAATGAAATTAAACCTCATGAATTGGTTAAAATGAAACCTGAAGAAATGGCTCCAGAATCATTGAAAAAAGAAATTGAAAAAATCCATAAGCAAAATTTATTTGATGCTCAAGGTGCTGTAGAAAAAAGAGCTATAAGTAGTTCTTTCACATGTGGTAAATGTAAGCAAAAGAAAGTGTCATATTATCAATTACAAACAAGGTCAGCAGATGAACCTTTAACAACTTTTTGTACTTGTGAAAATTGCGGTAATAGATGGAAGATGAGTTAGAAAGAAAAAAAAAAAAATTAAAAAAAAAAAAAATAAAGGAAGGAAAAGACTCTTTTTGTATTACTAAGTTTGTTTTAAAATTCTTATACGTTTGTTAACAACTTTTTTTCTTTTTTCTTTTTTTTTTTTAATATTCATGATTAATTTACATGTAAATAGTCTTCAACAGGGCATTGAAGCGGTTCTTTTCTATAAGTAATTGTTTTTTCTTTTTTTTTTTTTTTTTTTTTTTGATTCAAATCAATAGCTTTTTATTTAATCTATATACAGTAAACTTATTTCTTTATAGCATTTGGATTTTGGAAAAGACTCATGAAATCTTTAACATCGTCTTCCTTTAATTCAATTCCTGCCTTATCCAATTCATTTTTGAAATTAACCAAACTTGCTTTTACATCCTTGTCTAATAAAAGCTTCACTTGTTGCATCATGGTCAATTTAGTCTTATCAAATCCCTTTTCCCTTAATAAAATACTGGTTTTTTCCAAAGCAAGCTTAACATTCTCATGTTCATTCAACTTATTAACCAATTTAACAACCCTTTTCTGAGAATCAGAAAGTTCAGAGTTGAATCTTTTACCTTCAACAAAATTAAAACAGGATCCAGTTGGATTCGTTCTAGTAGTGACTTTAAAGGAAGAACCCAAAGTTACACGTTTCCCGAGCAGTCTCAACGATGATCTCAAAAACATTTCTATAAATTAGCTTCTTGATTCAAATCACAAAAAGGGACAATGATTTCTTTTCCGACAGATTATCACTGAAGCAAATGAATAAAATAAAATTTAAAATTAAAAAAAATAGGGTTTGTTCAGTTTATAAAACGAGCAAAAAAATGAAAAAAAATCCAAAAAAAAAAAAAAAAATTAAAAAAATGAAAAAAAATCGAAAATTTAAAAGAAGTGAGTGAACATTTTAATTTTTGTCATATATATTATATATATATATAAATATATTTCTTTTACTTTGTGATATAACAGTAGCATAATATATATTTTTGAAAATGCCGACATTAGAAGAAATTGAAGATGTTGAGGATATTGATGATTTAGATATGGATTTGGCTGAATTTGATCCATCGTTAAGGACACCAATAGCACCCGCAAGACCTCAGCCAACGGTAGTAAGATCTTCAGATAATAACAACGAACCATCATTATTTCCGCAAATGGGGAATAATCCAATGATGGAGAAAATGTTTAGTGATTTCCAAGCAGCGTCTGCTGAACAATCTCGAGAATCACAACAGCCACAACAACAAAAGAGACAAACACCATTTACTCAAGAGCAGATGGAAGAAATTAAAAGAATGCAAATAATTTATCCATGTTATTTTGATATTAATAGAAGTTGTAAAGAAGGTAGAAAAGTGAACAAGAAGTATGCTGTTAGTAATCCATTAGCCAAGACAATATTAGATGCTTGTAGATCAATGAAATTAATTTGTGTTATAGAAGTTGATAAATCACACCCTCAAGATTTTGGTAATCCTGGTCGTGTTAGAGTGTTGATAAAAGAAGAAGGTGATGCTGTGTATAAGGAAAAATTCAATAATAAGAGAAGATTATTGGAATTGATTGGGGAATATCTTGTTAGAGATGAAAATAAGACAACATTAAGGAAAGTTAAAGATATACCGCCTGAAGCCATATCAAAAGATTTACAAGGATATGAACCTGAATTAATTCCAAAAGTTAAAGGTTTTAAAATGAATGAGATTGTTCCTTTATATTCTCCTTTACTTATTAAGATTCCTCAATTTAAGATGATTTATGAAAAAGAATATATGGAGAAACCTAAAATTCCTGTTGCTCCTCCTAAACCTAAAAATAAGTATATGCAAGTAAGGAGATAATAGAAAATATTTATTTAAAAATATAAAACTAATTTTAATTTTTAATTTTTTTTCTTGGATTTTTAATTTGATTTTGGTAAATATTTTTTCCTATAAGCATCGAGCTTTAATTTTTCATTTTCTGTAAATTTACCATTACCATCTAAATAAGCAACAATGTCATTTAAACTCACAATACTGAAAACAGGTACACCATAACTTTTAGAGACAACTTGGGTAGCACTATATTCACTATCAACTGTAGTCTCTTGTCTGTCCAAAGCAATAATACAACCAACGGTAATACCTTTGGCATCTTTGATAAGTTGAAAAGCTTCCTTAATTGCAGTACCTGCAGTAATCACATCATCAATAATTAAAATCTTTTTATTTTCAAGTGAACAACCTACAATTGAACCACCTTCTCCATGATCTTTTTTCTCTTTTCTGTTAAACGAATAACCAACATTTGAATACTTTTCACCTCCAAGACGATATAATTCAGTAATAGTGGCTGCACATAATGGAATCCCTTTATAAGCAGGACCGAAGAGAATATCAAATTCAATACCTGAATCAATTATTGCCTGTGCATAAGCTGTTGCTAAAGTTGATAAAAGTTTCCCTGTAGAAAAATAACCCAGATTGAAAAAATATGGGGAAATCCTTCCTGATTTTAAAACAAATTCACCAAATTGTAATGCATCTGATTCCAACGCAGAATTTAAAAAAGATTGTTGATAACTTTTAATCCCTCCTACTGACATCTTCAAATATCCCAATCTATTATATATATATATATATATATATTATAATAATAGCTAATAATACCGCTAGAAAATTTTTAATGTGTTGAAAATTTTCGTCTGCCAACAACATCTCGGAGTTAACTTTTTGACCGGTCACCGATAAGGAAGAAAGAAAGAGGACATAAAGGTTTAATACCCATTTTTTTTACTACTACTACTACTACTATTTGAAATGATGGGATGACACCATTAATGATGATGAAAATGAAAGATGTGTGTGTGATGATTAACTTTTCCTGATAATGATGACCTGATAAAATCTATAAACCTTAGTAGTAGCAGTAGTAGTCTTAGTAGAAGTCTTGGTAATTTTTTTTAACAAATTTTTTTGATCACACCTATAATATTGCTGCTTTAGGTGAATCTCCATCTATTTACCAGAAGGCGAAGGTCACAGCAACAGCTAGTACTAATGGGATTTTCTAACAAATCGCTAGCATGGTACAGACAATCCGTAATTAGCCTCAAGTTTGTTTTAACTTGCAGCAGGATGAGTTTAGATGCCCCGTTGAGATTGGAAAATTGCACTACTCAAAATAATCATGTTATCAATTTTCGATCATGTTTCTTCTCACATAGTTTTCCCATAGGTCACTTGTTTAAAGTTTATAGATAATTTAAAAAGTACATAAACCACAATAATTTTCAAATTGGTAATGAAAAATTTTTGATTTTTTTTTATTCTCAAACATTTAGCTAATTATTGCTTAACACAAATAACAATTCAAATTTATATAATAATTTTAAAAAATTCCCCACTATGACAAAAAAAGATAAGGAACACAAGTCCGGATACACCACTGCACCAACAGAACCGACAAAGTTAGTTGAAATTAAGGATAGACCAAAACATAAGTCTGATGATCCACCATTGAGGAAATTTGATAATTTGGAAGCTTTTGAAAGTTATCTTAAGGATGAAACTTGGGACAATGAATTTGATTATATTCATGCTCAATTAGTTTATTACCCCCCATTTGTACTTCATGAATGTCATGATGATCCAGAAAATAATTTTAAACCATCAATGACAAATTTAAATAAAAAATTTCTTAGAAATTTACATCATCATGTCGATAGACATTTATTAGTTGAAATAAAACGTTATTCGGGTGTAGAATATGATTTTGGGAAATCTGTTGAAGAACATACTGCAGATGGTAAAGTAAAATGGCATTTTAAAGATGAATCAAACCATGGTATCCCAGAAGAATCTTTACATGACAGAAAATGGAAACTAGAGTTAACTGTAGAATCTCATAGCAATGACTCGTTAATTGTTGTCGACTTACAGACCGTTCCATTGTGATGACTAGTCAATACGATGATATATAAATTTATATAAATATAAATAATTATATATATAAAGCCTTTTTTATCTAACATAATGAATGTAATGCGGCTGCAAACGCCCCTTTAATTTTAATAGCCCCAGATGTTGAATATTAGAAACAGTTAAAACAGTTTAACATTGTATCATATATATATTGATATTGATTGATATTGATATTGAATTAGTGGTAATCTAAAGGTGATATTGTTGGTTGCTGGTTGCTAGGTGTTAGGTGTTAGTTGTTGTTTTTTTTTATTATGCCGCCAAGTAGAACTCGGTCAGGTGTGTCGTCGACTGCACCATATTCAATAAAGCCAATGTTGAATATTTCAAAAACAATAGAAAGGCTTACATCAAATAAAAAGAGACTTTCTGATGAGAAATTATCTACTAATAAGACTATTGAGTTTTTCAGTGAAATTAAAAACAAAAGGTTGAGATCTTCTCCGTTAAAAGAAAATCCAAATTTTTCCATATACAATACATATTGTCCTTATGATAAGGCAAGGTTATTACGAAGAATTCATTCTTATGGTGTTTTAAATTGGACTATAGATGATGATAGATTAACTCCATTAGAATGTGCACGATATGGGTGGATATGTTTTCCTGCTGTAAACGGTAAAAATCACTTGAGGTGTGTTACTTGTAATTCTTCGCTAATAATTAAATTAAATGAGCAAGCTATAGATGATGATGATGATGATAATGATGATAATGATAGAGAAGAAAAATTTTCAGAAGAGTTAAATGCAAAGCTTATATCTTCATATTTGGATAAATTATCTACTGATCATACTGAAAATTGTCCATGGTCGATTAATCCAACTCCATATTCTACATATCTGATATCATCATATGATTATCAAGAGGTTTTAACAAAATTAGGGGAAACTATACAAGAATTAAATTCAAATAAAGATAAATTAAAGGGTAATTTTAAAAAAATTTTAAATTTTGAAGAATTAAAAATTTTAAAAGATTGGACAAATAATGAATATGAAGATAAAATTTTAAATATACTGTTATTAGGTTGGAAATTAAAAATTCAAGAATTTGGTACCAAAAAAATAATATTTTTACAATGTAATACTTGTAATAGAAGAATTTTACTTGATGATAATCATCATATTGAAATTAGTTCTGATATCGACAAGGAAGAAATTGATCTTTGTGGTGAACATAAGCAATGGTGTGCTATCAAAAATGGTTATAAATCTATTTTACTGCTTATATAGAATTTTATGATGATGCATTTCTATTTAATCACTATCAAGAAATAACATTAAATTTGATGTTGCTGTTATAAGCAAATTTAATTTCTCTTCATCTAATTGTGATTTCAATTTTGTATTTGTTCCAATATATTTTAAATAATATGAAAATTTATTAATTTCTTTTAATATTTCATCATCATTACCTTCAATTTTTTCTAAATAATTAATTATTATGTTTAATTTATTATCTAATTGATTTAATCCATTTTTAATAGAATTTTTTTTATTTTGTATCGACTCCACAGGTTCGAAATTTTTATTATTATTACTTATAGAAAAAGAATTTATAGTGTCCAATGTAACTTTTTCACTTGGTAATGTTTTAAATTCATAACTCAATTCATTTGTTAATAATCGTTTATTAATAACATCAATAGGTGTAATATTATGGAAACTTATAGGATAATCATCTTTATTTAACGCCAAGGGATCAATTAATAAGTAAACCAAACTACCTTTTTTTTGTAAAATCTCATTGATCAATATCGAGTTACTTATAATATTTATCAATTCATTTCCATTCCCATTGTCATTTTTTTTATTATTATTATCAATTTGATAAATTCCTAAAAAATCATGATTCGGGTATATAATCTTAAATTGTGCCAATCTTTCTTTTAAAAATCTTTCATCTATTAATTTTTCATCACTTAATGGTATCTCAAAAGAATTAATAACGGAAACTAAACCATTATTTGTTCTCACTCCCAACAATCCACCAATTAACAATGGCGGTAAACATAATTTTCCTTGCTTATCATTTTCCTTCAACAGTAAAGTAACCCTGGTAAAATAATCACAAATACTTATAACAGTAAGAGGATGAAGCAAAATATCAGAATCTGAGGACATACAGCCAAAAAAAAAAACCCAAATCAATAATTACTATTAATATTATTATTAGTTTGTACCTGATTGTAAAGTAATTTATTCACTAATGAATTTGTAAATAAAAAGAGAGAAAAAAAAAAATTAACAAGGGGGCGAGCTGGGAATTGAACCCAGGGCCTCTCACACCCAAAGCGAGAATCATACCACTAGACCACACGCCCTCGAGATAATAAAAGGTTCCTTCGCGAAACAAACGTAAGATGCCAGAAACCACCCAAATCAGCCTAAAAAATGGCAATGAAAAAAAAAAACACCCCCAATAAATCTCAATTAACACAATTCAACTAATACTATTGTATACAAGAACAGAAATAGATTTTTTGAAAAGAAGAGAAAAAAAAAATAGAAAACAAATTAAAGGTTTACAAAGATCTGCTTTTCGATTTTTTTAACATTCACAACATTGGGAAAAAGAGATTACCATTTCATTTCGTTCCGTTTACAAGTAGAAAAGAAGAAAGAACAAAAGGTCGTGGACCAAAATTTAAATTGGGGAAATTAATTAGCTTGACGATGTTGGTGGCAATCAACAATAATAATATAATAAGTTTTTACACTTGTTATATAAGTAAAATATAACTATTATAATTTATTCTGAAATTATAGAAAGATAGTTGGAAGAAAAAAAAAAAAATGGGTCAAGATGCATCAATGCCGGGCGGCAATAAAGATAGGAAGAAAGATGATAAGAAGAAAGAAAAGCCAAAGTATGAGCCGCCAGTTCAATCCAAATTTGGTAGAAGAAAGATAAAAGGACCTGCCACAGCAGCTAAATTACCAAATGTATATCCTAATACTAGATGTAAATTGAAATATTTAAAAATGGAAAGAATTAAAGATCATTTGTTGTTGGAAGAGGAATATGTTACAAATCAAGAGAATTTTCAACCAACAGAGGCAAAACAAGCTGAGGAAAGAGAAAAAGTTGATGATATTAGAGGAACGCCAATGTCAATTGGTACTTTGGAAGAAATCATTGATGATGATCATGCTATTGTTTCTTCATCTTCAGGCCCAGAGTATTATGTTTCGATATTGTCATTTGTTGATAAGGGATTGTTGGAACCAGGTTGCTCAGTATTGTTGCACCATAAGACTGTTTCAATTGTTGGTGTTTTACAAGATGATACAGATCCAATGGTATCAGTTATGAAATTGGATAAATCTCCAACAGAATCATACTCTGATATTGGTGGTTTGGAATCACAAATCCAAGAAATTAAAGAAGCAGTCGAATTACCCTTGACACATCCAGAATTGTATGAAGAAATGGGAATTAAACCTCCTAAAGGTGTTATATTATATGGTTCTCCAGGAACTGGTAAAACATTATTGGCTAAAGCTGTTGCAAACCAAACAAGTGCAACATTTTTAAGAATTGTTGGATCTGAATTAATTCAAAAATACCTTGGGGATGGTCCTAGATTATGTAGACAGATTTTTAAAGTTGCCGCTGAACATGCACCATCAATTGTGTTTATAGATGAAATTGATGCTATAGGTACAAAGCGTTATGAGTCAACTTCAGGTGGTGAAAGAGAAATCCAAAGAACTATGTTGGAATTATTAAACCAATTGGACGGTTTTGATGATAGAGGAGATGTTAAAGTTATTATGGCCACAAATAAAATTGAAACTTTAGATCCTGCTTTAATTAGACCAGGACGTATAGATAGAAAAATTTTATTTGAAAATCCAGATCCTACTTCCAAGAGAAAAATTTTGAATATTCATACAAGTAAGATGAATTTATCAGATGATGTCAATTTGGAAGAATTGATAAACGCAAAAGATGATTTATCAGGTGCTGATATAAAAGCAATATGTACTGAAGCTGGGTTATTGGCATTAAGAGAAAGAAGAATGCAAGTAACAGCTGAAGATTTTTCATCTGCAAAAGAAAGAGTTCTTAAAAATAAAGTTGAAGAAAATTTGGAAGGTTTATATTTGTAAATTTTTAAAAAAAATTTCTATTTTTTTTTTTTTTTTCAATTCACATAGTATGTTCCACTTTGTTAGATGAAATTAAATATATAATAAATCCATCAATTATTTACTGCTTCATTTACTAGCTTATATAGCTAATCATATCTACACTCTTTTCATATGTAGTTTCATTAAAAAAAAAAAAAAAAAAGAAAAAAGAAAAAAGAAAAAAATAATTGAAATTAATGATAAAGAATAATAAAAGAAAGTACATAAAACAAAGACAAAAAATCAAAAATCAAAAATTAAAAAAATAAAACTAATTAAACCTTCGCCAGTGACCCAATATTTCACAAAACCTTAAAACACTTATTATTAACCTCCCATAACTCCAGGAGGTCTTGGACCTTCTCTTTGAATAACCAACTTCTTACTGAGTAGTCTCCTTAAATCGTCACTAATAGGATTTTCCTCACTATTATCACTAGTACCACTATTTTTTTTGTTACTCAGTTCTCTATCAATGATATCCACCATTTTTCTAAATCTTAAAAATAATAATTCACTTCTAACTAATAAATCATCCAAGTCTATCATCATGGATAGGTCGTTAAAATATTTTAAGACTTGATCAAACTGATCCAAATGCTTCATAATGATCTTTTCATGTTTTGAAAGTAAACCCAAACAAATGCATAAATGAAACTGTGATGAATAATAATCTGTTAATAATACTTCCCATAACTTTAGAACATCATCATATTGAAATTCACGTTTAAACCAAACCAAGAGCATTCTAAAGAAAAAAAATAAATTATTTGAATCAGCTTTTTCTAAATGAATATATAATTCAGGGAGCATAAACTGAACCAATTCATTTAGTGTGTTCATTTGCAGTCTCATACCTGATTGGTCTCTCAAAAAATTCCTTTCCATTCTAATCATAAATTTAGTAAAACACCAAAAACTTAAAGATTCATCTCTTAGTATATAATAAATTGGAGCCAATAAATCTGTCATGCCTTGAACATATCCAAGATTCTGATTATATTCGTTGTATGTAATTAAAATATTTCTCAAAATTTTCAAGTGTGGATTTTTAATATTTGTAATATCAACATCCTCATCATCTTCATCATCAATTCCATCAGAATTTTTATTATTTTCATCTGGTTTTTCACCAGATTCTGTATTATATTTGAAAATTTTAATATTTCTATCGCACCTATTAATATCTTTATCAATTCTAAATTTTTGATCTTGCCAAAAAGCGTCTTCTTCTTGTAATTGAAAATTATCTTCCCATTGATTTTTAAACCTACTATAGACAATGAAAAGATTTTTCCTAATAGTGGTTCTATCTAAGCGTGATGAATCCCAAGGGTATACTTCAAACAAAAATAACCAAACTTCTGGTCTAATTTCTTCATCAACTCCACCATGGAAAATTCTTTCTTTAATTTCATTAACAGTAATGAAAAATCGACCTGTATGATCAAAAAAAGATTCCCATTCAACTTTTGAAATTGGCTTTATTCTACGTGTCCTACTAACTTCTTCAGGACTCAATGCATTTTTAAAATCTTCCGTACCAAGTTCATTTTTAAGCATATTAGTATAATAATCATCCAAGATGACTTTCTTTCTAGATCTTTCAGCTTCTTCTTGAACCCCCATTGCCCATTTTGCCAAATAAATCTTGGAACTATCAAAATCATCTACAATTTGTCTAACTTCAGGTTTTAATAACATCAGTTTTATAGGTTCTGGTGCTTCGTCAACAGCATCTTTCACTGAATCTCTTGTTTTATTTGTTACATTTGCCAAAGTCTCCAATATTTTCCATTTAGCATTGTTTAAAAAAGTATTAAAATTAAATTTTTCTTTCTTGGAAGATTGAACTGGTGGAACAAAATTAATCATATCTTCACTTGTTGGATTAACCAAGAATACTGTATTTTCTAAAGATGATTTTTCCAAGACACAATATTTTTTCAAAATTTTTAAAAATTGGTCTCCACCCCAAAACAATTCATTAGTACCGTTTTCAGAGCTAAAGATATTAAAATCTTTATTTCTTAATTCTTGTTCTTTTATAGTACTTGGAGATTCATCATCATGGAAAAACACAATTGGAATTTTTTCCATAGATTTTGAGTTAAATATAATGGACCCCCACCACCAACCAACTGATGGAGCTCTCACTTGAACCGAATATATATTTGAGATTGTAATACCAAAAGAGTAAGAAGTAATTGATGAAACCAATGGCTTATTAATATAAACAACATTTTTTTTTGAATTGCTACTGTTGTTGCCACTATTATCAGTACCATCGTGTTCCGAGATTGTTGTATCAATCTGCATATCAACTTTTTCATAAATCAGTCTTTCTTCATCTGAAAGCAAATTTTCTGGAACAAATGAAATGACAATGTCGATATTGGATGTATTTGAAGGTTGTCTAGTTAAAGTTAAAAAACCTGGGATATTATCTTTAGAAGATGAGGTTGGATGTAAGTAACATTTTGATTTACAATATAGTAACTCTACCCTCATTCCATCTATTGAATAACTTCTTCTTCTCGAAGAAGAAGAAGGAGTAACCTGATCACTTTCTTCCATTTTGATTCCTTGATCTTTAAATTGGTATATATATATATATATATATATATATATTAGATCGATGGATTTAATTAAAATTGTACGCCTACATATAAAATATGTACTAATTAAAATCATTTTTTATTTTTTTATTTTATTTATTTTTTATTACTATAAAATTAAATGATCTATTTTTTTACAAGACATCGGGTACAATCAATTGGAACTTATCCTTTGTGGATCTCCAAGAGATCAATGCTTTATGTTGTAAAACTGGTCTTCTGGGTTTATCTAAAATACTTGGTTTATCTTCATCATTTAAAGATTTAATATCTCTAACTTTATTTGCTCTTCTTTTCAACAATCTATTTAAAGTATCTTGTTTTTCTTCTTCTAATCTTCTTTCACTAAGATTTTTTCTTTTTCTTGCAGTTTCTGCTCTACGTAATTGTAATTCTTCTTCCGTATAAACTTTTTTCTTTGTTGGTTCATTAGATAATTCCAAAAACCCATTTGAATCTGAATCAACTGAATATTTTGAATTTTTAACATCTAAATTTTTATTTTCTTCAAGAAATTTTGCTCTTTGTCTTTCAGTCATCTTTGAAATGTCCTGTTTTGGGCCTGACAATTCCCATTCTTCTTCATCGGTAAGCAAGAGATCTTGATCAATATCCAGCTGCCCTTCTTCTTCTTCTTCCTCTTCCTCATCTTCTTCTTCATCATTAAGTTCATTAGATTGTTCACGTTTCGCACCACCGGATTTCTTGTTTGTAACATTTCTAGAAGATGTCACCGCAGAACTCGAAGATTCACTTTCAATATTCCTTAATATCTTTTTAGGAGCATTGAGTTTAAGACTAATTTTACCCTTTTTAGGTTCTTCCTCTTCTTCGTCTTCTTCTTCCTCATCATCATCATCTTGGTAATCTTTTTGGTGATTTCGCAACTTTGGAGCTTGTTTGACCTTCCTACCGCGCTCAACTTTCGGGTACTCCTTCTCCTCAGATAATTCATCTTCCTCATACGCCTTTGGCTCAAGATCAAAATCATCATCATCATCGTCTCCATCATTTTGAGGCATTTGTAAATCATCATCTGGATTCACCTCTTCTTCGGAATTATACTCATCCTCTTCTTCTTCTTCTACTTCTTCTTCTTCCTCATCATCCTCATCCTCATCTTCTTCTTCACCGTCATCCTCTTGCTGATTTTCCAATTCACTCAATTCATCACTCAACATTTCATCATCTTCCTCTCCATTATTCTTTTCTGTAAAATCCAAACCAAAAAAAAAGAAATATAATTTCAAGTAAAAACCAGTTAGTAAGAAAAATAAAAAAATTTGTATAGTAGTAATAAATAATTTATACTAACCCGTTTCAGATAACTCTTCTTCATTCGATAAAATCTCTGATAAATCAGAATCACCACCTTCAGATTCAGACATAATTTTCCGAATCCAAATCCAATTAAACAATTAAATATACCTTATATATATATATTCTTCTTTTCTTCCCTTGTTACATCACTTTGTTTTTCTTATATTTTTTCCCCCTATTAAATAAATAAAACACTGTAAAACAGCTAGTCGTGCACAAAAATTACAAAAAAAACATTTCTGTCGTTTTTCAAAACCATCAAATTTTTTGTGTCAACAATAAAAGGTGTGGCCAGCAAAAATGGTTTTAAGAGCATTTTAATAAAATATAAACAAAAAATTAATATTATTTTAAAAGTTAACGGTTCTCTTAGTATTGACACGGATAATTCAATCGATCAGTCAATAGTAAGTAAATAGTATTTTGATATTAGTATCATTTTTAAAGGAAAAAAAAACTATTTAAGGATAAGATGTCATCGTCGTTAGAGGAGGATAAGAGTCTTGGTAGTCATTATGATATTTCGTTGGTGAGTGCGGAAATTGCAGAGATTCAACATCAACAAGAACAACAAGAAGCTGCTGCTGCTCAAGAAGCTCAAGAAGCTCAAGAAGCTGCTCAAGAAGCAGCAGAAGCCGCAGAAGCAGCAGAAGCAGATGCTGCCGCATCTGCTTCTTCTATTGCTAACAAGAACACTAATAGTGGTGGAGTGCATGAGCGTTCAGATGATGGTGATACTGGTGGCAGTGGTGGTAGTGGTTTAGTTTCAAAACAAATGAGGAAAAAAAACAACCATTAGTAGATAGTGATGGAATTAAAAAATGTTCAAGGTGCCGTGTTAAGAGAACAAATGAAAGTGAAGAATTATTGAGTAAATATGCTACTTGTACAAATTGCAGAGAAAAAAGAAGAATAGATAATAAAAAACATGGAAATTTGAATAGTTATCTGTTACCTTCACCTGAAGCTACTGCAAATGCCATTAATGCTGCTATTAATGCAAGTAAAAATAATAATAATAATAATAACAATAATGATACAAGTGATGTGGATCCAAATATTATGGGTCATGGCGGCCATAATTCTTCTACGGTTCCAGTGGAAGGTTCAAGCTCTAATCTTGGTCCTGGTGCACCTCCAACTATAAGTGCAACTCAAACATCAACTTCAACTGTAAATGCAACCGCAACTGCAACTGCAAATGCAACCGCAGGTTCTGGTTCTGGTACAGTTGGTGATGAAGATTATGATTTAAACAAGAAAAGAGGAAGAAAACCAAAATTGGATCCTCATCATCATACTCATATGGTTTCCTCGTTAGGTATGTCTGATGAAAATGGAGTTGCAATAGCAGCAGCAACAGCTGCATCTTATAAGAGAAGAAAATTAAAAGATATAGAACATTTACCAAACTTGTTTACAAATTATGACGATTTCCTTGAAAGAATTAGATATAATACTGAAAATGATATTTATGATCATCATTTTAGAGGTTTATCAGATCCAAATATTTTTCCCAGGTATAAATTAGAAGATGTTAATGCTGATGTTTTCCATGTAACTTCAAGAAAGATAATACAATCTTATATACAACCAATGATGGATCTTACTGGTTATAGATTTCCTGTTAGAGATTATCATAAAGGTGGTACAAAATCAAAAAAAATTACTTTTATGTTTATTTGTTCTCAAGATAAATCAAAACAAAGAAAATCAAGATCTAATGATCAAAGAAAAATTACAAATCGTTTAAAAACTGTTGATTGTGATTCTAAAATTACATTGAATTATGATCTTGTTACTGGTGATTTGAAAATAAATTTTCAACATAGATCTCATACACCATATATTTGGAAAATGAATAGTACGGCTCTTCATCAAAATGATGCAGATGATGGTTCATTACCTCTAGGATCTACATCTTCAGTACATCACCACCAGCATCATCTCCAGCATCAACACCAAGGAGGACCAAGAGGTACAGCATCGTCTTCTGCTGTTACAGCTGCTGCTAATGCTGCCTTGGCTCATATAGATCTTTCTGCTATAAATTATCTTCATGAACATCAAATAGAACAACAAGTTCAAGATGCAGCTAATCACTTCTTACAACAGGCTGCAGAAGCAGAAAAGGAACAACAACAACGTGAAGGAAGGCATGAAGTTGGAGATGAGGATAATGCTCATGATGACAATATCAACAGTTCTAGAGGTGGTGATAGAAGTAGTGGCAACAACAACGACGACAACAACAACAACAATAATAATAATAATAATGAACAAGATGAGGATGACGTTCAGCAAAATATTGATGAACAATTGTTAAATATGTGAAATAGTAAAGGTATAATGGATCCGTTATATTTGTTTGAATTGTTTTTTCTTTTTGGTTTTTCTTTTTTTTTTCTTTGTATTGAGTTTTTTCCTTTTTTTTTTATTATTATCATTATTATTTTGTATTGTTTCTAATATACGTTTATAATTGAATATTAAATACTACGATTATGTTTTAAATATCCAGAGAACTAGAATTGAAAAATAATAAATAATTGTGTAATAACTAAAGTGAAAAAAATAAAATAGGCCAAATAAAAAAAAAGAGAGAAACTACTATATAGAAAAGATATACAGATTTAATTATTCTTCTTTAAACGTTTGATCAATGTTGTTTAAAGCAGCATCCAAAACTTCATCATTATCTTCACTACTCTTCATTATAAAAGTTCTTCTACCTCTAACTAGCCAATAAGCAACGGACCATGTAATCCATACGGCAAGAACGACAGAAGCGTAATTCATGTTACCAGCAGTTACAGGCATATCCATTGGGAAGCAAAAGAAACATAAGGCAAATATTGTCCACAGTAATACAACTATATTTGACACTAATCCAATTTTACCTAACCAGAAAGGTCCATGTCTAATATTATTTCTACCTTTGTATAATAAGCAAGCTACTGGGATAGAATATGATAATAATAATAATGTAATACATGCTGTGACCATTGCATTATAGGCTGTGGTTGAACCCAAATAAATACATCCAATAACAACAACCCAGAGACAACTCATTAAATGAGCATAGAATGGGACTCCTGTTCTCTTATCAATCTGAGAAAAGTAATGAGATCCCCATAAACCTCTATCTCTAGCAAAAGACCAACATAATCTTGCTTGCCAAGTATGAGAAGCAATATTACAACCAATAGCTGTTAAGAAGACTAATATACCAAGGAACACAGCACCACCTTTATTTTGTAAAGCTTGGTTATAAATATCGAATATAGGGACACCAGTGTTTGAATCTAAAATATCTTCCAAATTTCTTATTGAAAAAAACATTGCAATTGCATAACAAAAACTTGTTACGAATCCAATAGCTACAGTACCCATTATCAGTTTTGGAATAATAATTTCTGGAGAAGCACATTCTTCAGCCATGTGAGTCAGTGAGTCAAGACAAGAAAATGACCAAGCAGGATTGATAAGACCAACAATGAAAGCAATACCAGAAGATGACCAACCTGTTGCATTATCAAACTCTGAAAATACAAAACTTGCAGATTGATAATTTCCTCTTGAACAAATCACCACTGTAATTGTTATCACAATGAATGAAAGTAATGATGTATATAATGCCAAAGATCCCACAACAGGAAGCCATTTATCATAACAATTGAATAAGAATACAAAAATATTTATCAACTGATAAGCAACAAAAACATGCCAAGTCTTTACTGTAAAATCAGGATGAGTTAAAGCATAAAATCCTACAGCTTCTTGAGCAATACCAACAGTGACAGATGCACTAGTAAATACAGATCCAGCCCAGGCAAAACCTCCACAGGTATAACTAAGAAAAGGAGCTAATTTCTTTGGGGCCAATATTTTGGTCCATACATATTGTCCACCAGCAGATGGATATGCACTAGTTAATTCTGAAAGAGTTATACCAATACAAGTGGAAATACAAGCAACAATAATAATACCATAGACAATCAACATTGGTCCACCAGAAGAGATACCAGTGACCAAAGAAGCCGATATACCAAACCATGAATTTGTTAAACCAAAACCAATCCCCAATACTGCCCATATAGAAAAATTTCTTTTCAACTCTTGTTGATAACCCATAGCTTCTAATTTCGCAGCATCTCTATCCACCACTTCACCATGAGGATTCCCTTCGACATTCGAACTGAAAGAAGACAGATCATTCTGCTGGATCACCTGAGTCGCAAATATTTTTTCTTCACTCATACCGTAAACCTTATTTAACCTTAATACATAAATAAAACGAAAAAAACGTTAAAAAAAAAAAAACAAAAATAAAAGAAAACGTTAAAAAGAAATCACTTTATCTTTATATATAATAAAAAGAGTGAAAAAAAAAAAAAAAAAAGATGCTAAAATGATTCTTGAAAAAAAAATATGAAAAGAATTTAAAATATCTATTTATCTATCTCTCTATCTATCTATCTATCTATAATTTTGATTTATCTATTTGTCTATCAATTTTTCGTCCATTTATTGCTTATATTATCTTATTTAGTACACTTTAACTAATAAAATGGGTCAAAAAAAGAAATGGTTGGAAAATTTTTTACGGTATTAAAAACGTATTTTTTTGCCCTTTTTTTGACATGTGAAATTTTTTTATCTTAAAGCGGAAATGTTGTTACGTCGAGATAAGAGAGTGTTTTTTACCCGAAAACAATTAAAGTAAGAGAGGTTAAAGATAAGTGTTGATAATAGAGACTTATAGAGAGGCTATAGCCCCTGAATTGGAGAGGGGTTTTTTTCTTCGTTATTTCGGTGCTTTGGTCACACTACTGTTTATGTCCGCATCACATCACTTTTAAACTACTGTTGGACATATTTAACGTTTTCGGATGTTTTGAGTGTGAATGCACTATACTTATAATTACACGACTTTCTGTTTTTTTTTGTTTTTTTGTTTTTTTGCAAATTCTTTGTTTACATTGTTTAACGATGTAAACAAACACAAACAGAAACACAAAGACAAAAGACAAAAGACAAAAGAGAAAACAGAAAAGATAAAAGAATCAGTTATACTGTTGTTCTTGTACAATCTATATATATATATATATATATACTTATATTTATATATAAGCGGTTGATTAAATTTCCCACTGCTTTGATTTACTTACTGATTGCTTTTTCCCTTGTGCTGGTTTATGGCTATTTACAATGGTGTTTGATCTGAGATCTGCTAGACAGAATGGGCATGGGAATGGGAATAGGTATAATCCGGGAAACGATTATGAGATAGATGATTATGGTCTTGATAGTGATGACTCGATAGAGGTTGGTAGAAGTAGGCCACAATTTGAAGAGAGAAGTTTTTTCAAGATGGATGATATTTTTGCAAAAGATAAAGAAAATTATTTAAATAGAGATTTGGATATTACAGATAAATTACGTTCAAATACTCACAAGATTGTTGAAGAATTACCCTCATCTGTGGCTTCAAAGTATGGTGAGATTTTAACTTCATTGACTGATCAAATCATAAGAGAGTATAAAGATTTGAAAAAAAAATATAAACTTTTACAGAGACAAGTGTCTAATAACGCGGCAGCAGCAACGGCGGCTAATAATAATCACAACAATGCTATGACCAATGGTAATGGTAAAGTTGATGATTTAATAATTGCAAAATTGCAAGAAAAATTGAAAAAATATAGAAATGAGTCGATGGATTTGGAGAAAAAAGTATCACTTAAGGATAAAGAAATTGCTCTATTGAAATCAAAACTACAGAAACAAGAGAAACAAGAGAAACAAGAGATGCAAGAAAAGCAAGAGAAACCGCTGGTGTTGCTGGAGCCTCAGGAACAACCATTATCGGCTAACAAACTGTTGATTAACGAACCATTGGATAACGATTCAGATACAAATTATTCATTTTTAATTGATCAATTGAAATCAGAAATCTCCAATTTGAATCTTGCGAAAGAACTGGAAATTAGAAAAAAAAATCAAAAAAGAGAATATGAAGAATTACAAAAACAATTTGAACATTTAAAAAATCAACAAAAACACGTTTCTTTAAAAGATTTGGATGATTTTAAAAAAAATATAGATTCAAACTTGGACTTGAAAATTAATTTATTGGTTGAAGAGATTCAAAAATTGAATCAGCAAAAATTTGAATATCATGAACCTGAATCTAAACTTGAAAATGAAAATGAAAATGAAAATGAAAATAAGAATGAGAATGAAAATGACACTGCAAAAGAAAAAGAAAATGAAAATGAATATTCTTCAAGAATTGATGCAAAATTGGACAAGATTTCAAAAGCTTTATACCAATTGTCCCACATGAAAAACACAATTACAAATCAATCAGATTTACCATTGCGTGTACCATCGCATGTACATTCACATTCACACTCACACTCACAAAAACAATGCAAATTTTGTCATAATGAAAGTGATGATGAAAATCATGAAACACCTTGTTCGATGTCGGCCTCAGAACTTATTCTGCAACCTTTGAAGGAACCAGTTAATAAATCATTACCAATTCTCACATCACCACCATCTTCAAGCCATAATTCTCGCTACGATAAAAAAAGTTTCTTAAAATATCAAATTGAATATTTAACTAAAGAAGAATCTAAATTAGATACTCAATACAGAGAACTCGATAAAGAAGATAAATATTTCAAGAATAAATCCATAATGATGGATATAATGGAAAAAAGTTTTAAAATTAAAGAAGAATTGGCTAAGAAAAAACAAGAATTGAAACAACAAGAAAAACAAGAAAAAGAACAAGAACAAAAACAAGCTAAAGAATTGAATGAAAATGATGATGGGAATTGTACAATTAATTTGGTAAAAGATCACAAGAGAAATTTTGGTATACCTTTAAAAGATATCACTAATAAATATGGAGGGTCATTCCAATTCAACCCTGATAATAAAGGAATTCATTTCGAACGTCATTAGATTTCATTTTTGGACCTTTTATTGAACATTTTTTCCATAGTTTACGTTTATATATATATTTATTATTTTTAATATTAATTGTTAATTAGCATTAGTTAAAATAAAGAAAGAAAGAAAAGTAGTGCACGGAAAACTCAATTAAATTTAAAAATTGAGAAATGAAAAAAAAAAAAAATACTTTTTTTTTTTGTGTTTTTTTCAATTTTCATTCAACGCTATCCTATTCATCTTTAAAGAAGAACAAAAGATAAGCTTGATATTTAATTTTTTTATTTCAATTAAAATCATGACTAGAAATATATCGGTAGATGCTTTTATAGAGCGGTCGATAAGACTTCTTGAGGCCAATGCTTCTACAGCTCATGTTTCAATCACGTATGGTTCCAATTTGAAAAAGCATAACAAGAAACAAAAATCAGAATCAAAAAAAGAGCAAAATGATCATAATAATAAGATCACCAAAAATTTTGTTACTGTCAAGACATATGATCCAGTTACTGGGACATGTTTGAAGATCGAAGTATTCAAGATGAAAGAGTTTTCTAGGATTTTGTCATCATTAGGTCCTAGGTCTATAAATTTTACTAAAAAGAGAAGAATAAATAATAGTGAGTTTGAACAAATGGACACTACAGAAGATGAGATTAATAATAACAACAACAACAAATTGATTAAAAGAGAAAAACTTGAATCATATACTGTGACAAAAAGAGGTATGAGTAGTATAATGTCCAATAAAGAATTTGAAAAACAGGAAGTACCTATTGTACCTACTGACCTGGAAGTTACTGGCGCTGGTAAAAATATTATCAATTCTATGGATACCTCAAAAGAAAATAATTCAGTTACTGACTCCCAGGATAAATTGCTGTCACAGTCACAGAGTAATTCTGGTAAAAATTCAGGAAAAAAGAATAAGAAGAAGAATAAAAAGCGTTGAATTGTATATAGTGTTTACTATGAACAGAAAAAAAAGTTACTTTTTATTAAAAAAAGAATTTTTGTTCTTTTCCCAGTTAATAATAATTAGAATCAAAAATAAATATCTATGACAAAAGCAAAATGGAGAATTGAAATTATTATATAAGAATATAATCAGAGGTAGAGCCAGAGGAACTGATTGTGAAATCACAAGATAATATTAATACAATTGTAGATAGTTTAGACAGAGCTTGTTCTTCCTCTAATGCTGCTACTAGCGCAAACGTTATTTCTGGACGGAATAATAATAATGACAATGCTTCAGGAAGCATTTTGCCTAAAAAAATGAATAAAAAGAAAATAAAAGTTCAAAAGAAGAAGTTTAATTTTTTTTTTNTTTTTTTTTTTTGTTAATTTCATTTCATTTCATTTCAAAAGAGGAGGAAAAAAAAAGTTCATTTCATATTCCCAAGACCTGTATTGATTTTAGAACTTACCAGTTTCTACAACTTCATCTGGAATATGTTGAAAACCTTCACCTTCGTTTATATCTGTATTATTTTTTGAATTATTGCTAGCCATTAACAAGTTTGTAATTTGTGAGTTTTGCTGTTCATTGTCGTCACTATCAATGTTAACATCTCCATTTTCATTTCTATCAAAATCTGAAGATTTGTGTTCATATATACGTTCATTTAAAGTCAATAGTGAATCGGGGATTTCCTGTTGATTTTTCAAGTCTTCATTTTTGCGATTCAAAATATCTTGGATTTTTTGCTTCTTTTTCTTGGTTGATGACTTTGATGAAGATGCAGAAGAAGAAGGTTGAGATGAATTCACTTCCTCTGATAATTTTTCTCCAGATTTATAAGAAGCATTTGATTTATAATTTGGAGGGTTATCTGGAATCATTTTTAATAGATGTTGTGATTTTTCCAGTGATGGTTGTGATTTATTTCTAGTTTCTAATAATGCTTTTGGTCCGAAAAAAGTTTCTTCATCTATAGGATATTCTGGAGGTAGAGCCTCACCCTGTTGTAATATTACATCACCTGCATTTCCTTCTTCAGCGGTGTTATTATTACCAACACCCAGGTGATTACTTCTCTCAATTTTACCAGCAACAACATCATCGTAAAAAGGTGGTGCACCAAGATGTCCTTCATTATTATTTTCACAAAAACCTAATCTTTTAACATTGGCTTCTATGAAAACAAAACCTGAATCTCCCAAATTGACTTGAACTTTACAAGGAGCACCAACTGCACCAATACAAGGATATAAATCTGTTTTCAATTTTTTCAATATATCTGCAACTTTTTTACCATTATGTGTGACAAAAACTGTTCCTGAATTACTTTTAAAACCTATTCCAATAACGTCTCCTTGGATAAGTTGTGGCGTAAGTACAGAAGAATTCAATTCATCATTGAATGGGTTATTAATTTTAAGAAATCCAGAAGTTTCAACACCAAATGAATAATAATATTCTCCTGGAAGTCTAAAATTTGGCAGTGGTTTTGTTGATAAACCAATATTTATCTTAGTTGTATTATAATCAAAATCAAAAAGTTTAACTTCAAAATAGACTGTATCATTATTTCTATTTTTAGTGGGAAGTGGTAAATTTAAAATTGTTGTTGATGGGTTATCAGTTAAAAATGTAATATCAGTTTTATCTTCCACTATATAAGGTAGATCATTACCGAGACCGCTAATACTTCCATAATATGTGTTTGTAGTTAATGAATTATTAATCATTGGAGTTGTTTCAGAACTATTATTATTATCATTATTATCTTGTAAAAGAGAATCTATTTGATCCACATATTGTTCAAAATAAAATACTTTAATTCCTCTATCCCTAATTAAAAGTTCCACATTTAAATCAATACCATTACCCATTGGTTTTAAAATAGGTTTATATAATTTTTGAAATTTTTTACCTAAATTATAATAAAACAATTGATTCTTATTAAAATTTTTTAAATAAATTGATTCATTCTCTAATATTTGATTTTCATCATAATTAAAATTATCTGGAATATTAAGAATATTACCATTTGCTGAATTATGACCAAAAAATTCTGATGATGATGAAAAATCATTAAAAAATATATAATAAATTGATAATATTAACAAGATCAATAAAACAAATGATAATGTTGATGATAATCCAATTAAAAATGGTAAATTCAAATCATCCGGACCACTATTGATAGGATCTCCTATATTGATCTCATGTGCTAACAGCAGCATCACACTATACCTAACTTTTTTTAAATGATTTACCCCTAGCCTATATTATTTATTCTTTATTAAAATTAATGAATGATGATAAATAAATTAATATAATTTTAAAATCATGAAATGATTTTATTAATTTAATAAAAATAAAATATTAAATTTAAATATATATTTAAATGATTTTAATTATAAATAATAATAAATATTTATTTATTTATTTAATAAGTTAATTCTTATCTAAATAATTGACTATTTCAAACTATATATATATATATATATATATCAATTTGATTATTCGAGAATATCGGTCAATGCCGATATTCTTGACATTTTATCAACCATTTCGTTATAACCAGCAAAGAGCAGTTTCTTTTTTTCTTCTATTATCTTATGTTGACATTTAAATTCTTCAATCTTTTCACTATTTCTTTGTTCTACAACATAATGAAGGTTACTAATAATGTTTTGTATAGCATCTTGATAATCAGTTACTAATTTTAAACAATGCTTATTATAATTTATTTTATCTTGTAATAATTTCTTTAAATAAAAATTCTCTTTTCTTAAATTGAATAATTTCAATTCTTTACCAGTTAAATGAGTTTCTTTAATTGAATATGGGAAGATTTGTTCTAAAGAAATCATTTCATTTGTATATTTTAATTTACTTAAAAGATAATCTTCTTCTTCTTCTTCATCATTATTACCAACATCATTAATATCTTTCACCTCATGTCCGCCAGCAGAACATGAATTTTTAATCTCAAGCTGAAGTTGTAAATACTCAGCTTCTTGTAATATCTTATTCTTTAATAATTTATTCTCATTGATCTTATCGTTCAATTGATCTAGTAATTGAAATAAGCATGTATAATCTTCGGTCCTATACAAATACTTTAACTGCTGGTACGGATTATTGCTATTATCAGAAACCATTCCCCAAAAAAAAACTATTCAAACTATAAAAACAATTAAATACAATATACCGCCTATCCACTTCCTCTTCTCCTTTTCCTATCCTCTTCTTCTTCGTCGTTATCGTTATCGTTGTCTTTGTCTTTCTTTGTCTTTGTCTTTGTTGTTTTAAAAGTGATTCAACTTTTTTTGGTGGTCGTGCTCTCGAAATCAAAACGTTTTATAACCAAAAAAAGAAGGAGATGATGATGATGAAGAAGAAGAAGTTTAGTATTAAATAATAATAAGAAGAATTGAAACGGTATTTGGTGATTAAATTATACTTTTTTTTTGCTTTCTTTTTTTCTGCTGTTAGATGCTATAATGGATGTGCTGACACAGCCTAATGTTAGCGCTGGTGGTGGTGTAGGCAGAAATGGGAGTGGAGGCCATAGAAATAAAAATCATAACCAGCAGTCAGCGGTGATGGTTGCAGGAGATTCTGTGAATTTACAGAGTTTACAAAGTTCACAAAGCTCACAAAGTTCAAAGAGTACTAATGCGAAACAGCAATCTACTTCATTGTCATTTAGTTATCTCATACCTTCACATCCGTTTATAGATACTTTGGCGCTTTTGGTTTTGTTTTCAATTTTACCAACTTCGATGGCGTGCTTTATATTTATACTTAATATTTCATCAGATTCTTCAGTGTTTTTGTTGGGTAAGTTTTTATCAGGGGTTTTCAAGAAGATTAACGGAGCTGGAGAGCATAATCACAATAGTAATGGAAATGGAAATGGAAATAGCGAACCATCATCTTCATCTTCATCATCACAAGGCGCTAATTCTACTTCGTTTGCAACAACAAATAGAAGTAATGGTGGCTCTATTGGTCTTTTCAATAATTCTGCTCTTTTACATGAAATAGTACGACCTTTGTTATTATCATTATCCATAGATGCGTTTGTTGTTTGTGTTTTATTGTTTTTTTCACCAGGATTATTGAAATTTAGTTATCATTTATCAAAACTGTTTATTGCTTCAAATTTATCTAGTTATAGATCAAGTTCGAATTTAAATGCTTTTGCTTCATTTTTAAGTCTATTGGCTATTGGATATTTATTCAATATGACAATGAGTTATTTTGATATTTATTATTTCCCATTAAGTTCTTCATCGTTATCATTAATAACTGCTGGTAACACAAGTATTCAAAACCGCGGCGATAACAGTGATAACGCAAAAAATGTTTTATCTAATTTATCTTCATCATTATCATCCCCGTCTTTTATCACATCATCAGAATCAATTATTATGAGATATTTCTACAGACTTCATAAGACTTTTGTGTTTTTAATTTTAAATAATTCCAAAAATTATAAAAATTGGACTTTTCTATTTTATTTCATCCAACAAACAATATACCCAGTTTTATCAATTCATACCATTATTTTAAATATTAAACCTTTTTTGAAAAAAAATTCAGGTTTTAGTTTATTTTTCACAAAATCTTTGGATCAATTTTCAAATATTACTTTTAATTATAATTATGCTATAACAAATACAAATATAAAATCTAAAAGAGGAACTCTAAATTATGCAGAACAAGAAATTCCAACTGTTAAAGTTGATTATCAAATTTCAAAATCTTCTTGTCCATCAATAATTGAATACTTGAATAATTCAGAAAATGTCGATCAAAACAATAATGATAGATATGAAGCTCCAGCTTCTTTCCCGAGTGATCAATTATCAAACATAAGAGATATTTCAACAGCATTTGCCGTTGTATCAGAGAATTTCATGAATTATTGTATTCAACCATTTTCTTCGTTATCATCTAATTGTTCTACATTTTATCCTCTGCAACAACAATCGCAGTTGCCTTCTTCTCCATCATTAAGTCAATCAATTAAAAAATCAACACTTTCTTCATCAAACGCTACTACAGCAACATCGACTACATCATCATCATTATTATCAACAACAACAACAATAAACTCAACAAATAATAAAGGGAACGAAAACGTTAGATTCCATCAACCTTTATGGTCATTAATTGCTGCAGCAAAGACAATGTTTTCAAGACTTGATTTGTATTCAGGTGAAAGTGTTTGTCTTGACAGTAGTGATGGAGCCTTGGTTCATAATAAAAACGAATTCACCAGAAATTTAATAAATGATCCAGTTCAATGTTTTGTATTTTTAACTGGTGAAAATGATATTGGATTAGAATTATTTGGTGCCATAATTAATACCATCTTGATAAGAGTTAATGGGGTTGCTTGGTATCAAATAGTATCAGGAGTCGCCAATGATGTCGATTATGTATTTATTAGAGGATTAACTCCACTTTCTCAATACGATATTGAAGTTATTAATGTCAATAAACGTAACGAAAAAGAATTATTATGTCATTCAATTATTAGTACTACTTCAAATAATTCAATGTTGATACATTCAAAAAAATCAACTCCTTTAGATACTTTACAACAAAGTCTAGCAACAACAAATAATAATCTTAATCGTGAAAAATTAAAATTGAAGAAACAAAAAAAGGATTATTCCAAAAAAATTCATTCTTACAAAAGTGAAATTGAAATATTGAAGAAAAAACTTTCAAATAATGATAAATCTGATGAAAGAAATTTTAGAAAAATATGTTTCTTACGTCAAACTTTAACTTCTTTGGAACAAGAATATTCAAAGATTAACGATGAAATATTGAATATTTATAATATTGAAAATGAATTACATGAGAAGTATCTTCAAGAAAAGAAAATATTCGATAAACAATTTAGAAAATTGACTAGTTTTGAAAATGATTATAATATGAAGAAAAATTTGAAATTAAACAAAATTTTAAGTTTACAAAATGATCTTAGTACTCTAAACCTGAAAAATGAAAAGTTGATCAAGAAGAAATTGAAAATTGTGGAAGAATTGGACCTGTTACAAGAATATATTAATAATTTGAAAATTGAAGATGTGGAATTCAGATTATCTAAAAGAAAAGATAGAGAATCAAATAGACTGAAAAGTTTAAACAAGTTTGGTTTGGAAATCTCAAAATTGGAAAAAGAAAACGAAGGACTAAAAGCCAAGAATATAAGACTACGGAACCAATTATGAATTTGCAAAAACTTTCTATATAGCTTTGTCATTGTCGTTGTTGTCGTTGTTGTTGTTTGTATATAACTTGTAAAATGCTAAAAAAAAAAATAAAAATAAAAAAATAAAAATTATCGCGTTTCAAAAATTAACCCAAATGTTCCCATAATCTATATCATCTTTTTATTACAATTCCTAACATCTTATTTATAATGTATGAAAGATATTTTGATGATAATAGTATGAGGCTTCAAATGCAAATGATTATAATAGGGATAAGGATGTCAAAGAGATAATATAACATAAACATCTAGGACAATGCAACCATTTAATAATAATAGTAATAAACCAAAATTTCGAGTAGTTGATAGACCACTACCATTAAACCATATAACTAGTGCTAGCGATGAGCAAAACGATGTTCTCGAATCACCTAATCTTAATGACTCGTGGAAGATTAAAAATGACCGGCTTCTAAGATATAAGAAATTGAAAGAGTCTAGGGATAGGTTGATTGGTAGTAAAGACCATAATGATAAAAAGCAGAACAATAGTATACTTGAACCAAAGTTGGATATTGAAAGACTACTACATAATAATAATAATAATGATAATAATAGTATTGATAAAGCACATATCAAAGAAATAGTACCCCATATACAAAATAATAATAGTCATTTGAACGCTGATAGAGGTGAGAAATTACAGTTATTGAAAACATTGATTAATGAGGCTAGGAGGAAAGTTGAATTGGAGCAGCTGAAATATGATGCTGAATTACAAAAATATTTAATTGAAGAAGATTATGAAAAGTTGCAACAAGATGAAGCTAATAAAATTGGAAAAGGAATGGACATAAATTTTAAAATTCATGATAAAGATTTAGAAAAAAAAGATGAAGAATTGATAGTTGAGGAATCGTCTTCTCGTAGAAGCAATAGTAATAGAAATAGAAATAATAGGAATAGGAATGTTTTACAGCCATTAAAGACAATTTCATTATCACCACCATCTCCTTTACCACCATTGGCTCCTTTAGCTCCTCAGCCGAAACCTTCGTATGCTCAACATGGTGAATTACATCCATCTACGGAACCCGCAGTGAACAATAATTTTTTTTTGAGAAGACCATCTCAATCTCATTCCCCGAGAATTCCTTCAAAATTATCACAAACAGTAACCCCAGATGATCTAGAGACTCCTCCTCCTACTTTCCCTTCAAGTCAAGAAGAATATGATCAAGAAAATGGAAGAAAAAACAAGATTAAAGATGAAATAAAAGAAAATCTAGATGATAATATTTTCTTGGATACAGGAGAAAGAAAAAAGGAAATAGATGATGTGATTGATGATTTCTTGGAGGTTATGGTTTCAAATGAATTTGAATCGGAAAAAAAGGAAAATGAAGTATCAATTGAAAAAGACAATTTAAAATCAAATGTGCGAAGAAATCAATTGAGTAAAAAAGAAGAAGAAATTCAAAAAATGGAAAAGGATAACACATACGCTTATCATAATGATAACGAAGATGATGATGACATTAACATTATATTTACATATATTTCAACAAAACTAGATGTTGTTCTGAACAAACTTACAGATCTTGAGCAAAAAAATTCCAAAACTTCACCTAATGCTGATCATTATAAATGGACAATTGTAATTTTATTAATCGTTATATTTCTGATGTTCTCGTATATTGTCTCAGACTAAAAAAATTGGAGAAGAATGATTAAAAAAAAAAACTGAAGACATATTTCATTTGAGAATTCCCAATCCTCATGTAATTTTAATTTTGTATGCTGAATCCGAATATAATATAAGTGTATAATTTTGTATAATCATTATAATTTAATTTTGTATCATTATAGTTTTAAAAAGATGATGCTGTCGTAAAATAATGCGGATAACTTTTGTTTGTAATATAATACATTCATAAGACTTCTTTTAGTATGTCACCAATTGTATGGAAACTTTTGTTAAAGTACAATAATCCTCCTGTTTTCTTTTGCAGTTCATCATTTATCAAGATATCCTCAACTTTACCTATCCAAATTTCATGATTTTCCACTTTAAACACTTCTTTCTTTTTACAAATAAGTATTCTTTCAGCTATATTCAAAAGTGGGAGACTAATATTTTTAACTTTGCAATTGTAGAATTTATAATCTCTTATACTGTCTAAATCAGCAAATGGTTTTGTATGGATGATATTGCCCATTTGATCCCTTTTAGGTCTAGTACCACCTGCAAATACTCTTGCTAACCAAGCAGATCTTTCTAAAGGTGGTAATACATGAATAGCAAAATAATTTAATCTGTGCAAATACTCTGATGTTATAGAGGGAACTTGGAGATTAAACTGCACCAACGGCTTGGGATAAACACACAAAGAACAAACTGATGACATGGTCATTCCATGTAAATCAAGCAGAGATCCTTCTCCTTCAAAAGGTGCTGTTACGATCATTGCCTGAGATCCAAAAGTAGACATGGTCTCTTTAAAAACATCATGATGAGCCTGTTGTACTATACTTCTGCTATGAATAAATCTCTTCAACATAGAACCAGTAAACAACTTCGTGGTAGCTATTTTGACCATCTTTCTATAAGCTTATCCTTTGTGATAAATTTACCATTATTTTGCAAAAATCAAATATCTCTCTTTTGTCTTTTCGTTTTATATGCAAATACAAAATGTTGAAAAAAAAATATGAAAAAATTAATTGGTGAAATATTTAATTTTATTGTTAAACTTTCTTTGTTGAAGTGATGCCCAAATATTTGAAACCATTCAAGATAAAAGCTTTGTCAAATGATGCCTCAGTGAAGTCTAGTTATATTCCTAAGAATTCCAAGCCATTAATTGTTGATAATTCAGTTATCAAATCACCAGTATTGGAAAATTTTCATAAATACTCTGGTAAGCTACGAAAATTATCAAACACATTCAGGATATCAGAATCAAATGTAGCTGATTTAAATAAAAATATTTTTGCAAATATGTTGGCTTCTCCCTTGAGACAAGATAGAGTTTCGAGGTTGAGAGTGCCTAAAGATTTTCTATTGCCTATGGTATTTGTTGAAGATCAAATCAAGAGTGATGAGGAGAAAGAATATATCTATAGACCAACTGTGAATATACTTGGCAAAGACAATTCAAATTCGATAACCAAATATAACAAGTCTTATACAAGCAATAATTCCAAATGCTTGCATTTCTCTTACAATTTCCATAAGAATAGTAATATGAGTAATAATAATAAATCGAAGCTGTTTATAGTAAATTTATTACCTTCGGAACTGGTTCAAAAAAAATTGATTAACTTCAAAAAAGTTAAAGGGCCAGATAATGCGAGTTTTACAGGCTTGAAAGAGTATCATTCCCAGTTACTCAAGTTGTTGGAAGTCAGTGATTTAAGTGGATTTAGAAAAATTAAGGAACCTGTTGAAATCGATCAAGATGGAATCTTCTTATCGTTCAATAAGAATACACAAGACATAATTTCTTTAATTGACGCAGGCTCTAATTCTGATAAAAAATTAGGCGTTGTGAATATTTATTTCATATTGAAGAATAATGAAAAGTTATTAAACGAATTTTATCGAAAATTTGGTCTCAACGATAATGCTAATGATGAGTTTATGATATTTATAAAATATAATGATTCTACACTGGATTTTTTAAAAGGTTTGTATAAATATGCATTGTTTATAGAATAATCTTATTGCAGATGCAAGACATCGCTTACTGTATTATTATACTAATTATTATTTTGTTCTTAAAAAAACTTACCTTAGATCTCCTACCTTAAATAATATGGCAACCCATAAACGATAGGAGCAGATCCATTCAAATATTTTAAATGACAAACATCCCTAGATGAAGAAACTGCTTGACATATGTTCTCGCTTTTCACATTATTTTCAAATAATCCCCATTTCTCAAAAACTGATAAACTAAATTTATCAATGTCTTTATCCGTAACATCCCATAAATTCACCAACACCATAGGAGACCCACCGATAAGATAATTAAAAACAGTACCATAAGGTTCTAGCATGCCATTATCCTTTAGCAAACCAGACGAACAACCCAATAATAAACTTGGTGGACAGTTTGATAATTCTTTTAATGACTTTGATCTGATGTACTGGTCTCCACTACCATGACCTAAATAAACAAACAAATCAGAATCTCGCAAGCCTTTTTGAAACTCTATCTCTTCCGGTCTTCTTCCTATAATGCCTTTCCAATTTACCAACGCGGCAAACTTAGATTTGAAATTTTGCTCTGTTCTTATTAAATCACCACTAGGATTCAAAATATAATATCCATTAGTTTTTTCCAAGAGTAATTTCTTACTTGTATCACCTAGCAACTGTGACTCCAAATGATTCAATAGCATTTGCAAAGAAGGTGTTCTTGATATTGAGCAATCTCTCAATGATGGTAATGACTCCCATGGGAATTGTTGGCAACTTTTCGATACAACTAAGACTGTGTGTGTGAAACTGTCAAAGTTATCAAAGAAATTATCAGTATGATAATTATCTAGTAACTCTTCAATTTCAACGTACATTTGATCAATATCAATTTCGTCAAACGCATTTTCTTCTCCGTGAAACAACAAAATATCTAATACAAAGTATATCAAATCCTCTAGTAATTCAGTGCTAGACAAATTTGAAGGATGTCCCAAGCTTGCAAATAACTCCAAGACTTTATCATCCACTTCAACGATATTGGAAGTCTTATTTCTTAGTCTCAGCTTCTTTCTAGAAGGCAAGTATCTATTCAATATATTAGTAAATTTGTCTTTAAACTCCCCCATTAGGGTCCTATTAACTCTTTTTTGATTAAATATTCCTTTAAACCCACCTAACCAACAATATTCTGCGTCGGACATTAACTTTCCTAACTTTGAATCCAATTCTTTTCTCTCGTTCCACCATGTTTCTTTGTCAGCACTGGTAACAATAGTAGAAGTTCTATCAATCTTTGTTGTGGCGTCACTGTCGTTTATAATGATCTTCAATTCTTTCAATGCATCATCAAATGTAAATGATTTTTCGCAGAGATCTCTTGCTGAGTGTCTATTTAGTGGAAGTCTGATTATAAATGGAGTTGTTGAATTTCTCTCCAATCTTGTTAGCAATAAATCGCCGTTATAAGGGCAAACATCAATTGTTATAACTAACCAATTCAGCGGAAGATATGATCGTATTTTTTTGAAAAAAGAAGTAGAGTTTTCAGCAGCCAGTATACTATTCTGTTTTTGTATATTATCATCTGGAAGCAACTTCTTTGAGTCTTCAGTTAGATCAACTAATTTTTTCTGAAACATAAATGGTAAAAATCGTGGAACTTCATCTTTGAAGTATATATCCTGTAACAAATCAACTCTTATTTGTGAGGTAGATATTGCTGACAAAGTTGACAACGAAGCCATTAATGTTTTGTTTAAGTCATACAATTCGTAAATTTTAAAACATTGCAAAGCTTTTTCAAACGAGTTAACAACCAAGTCTCTTGATTGGGTCAAATTTTTCAATGCCTTCTTAACGTTGATATTATTTGAATATACAGCTGTTAGTCTTTTTGATACTTCAGGGGAATGAATCAGATTATCAATCAACTGCATCATAGTTGACGGTAACAATATCGCGGAGTCATCTAAGCCAGATAATACAGGGTCAGTCGATAATGACTTCTTGGCAATAGCCAAATTTTTCTTAGAACCAATTACATTGTTTATCAACAAATCATATTGAAAGTGAAGTTTATGATCACTATTCGTGAGCTTCGCATTAAGTATCCTTCCAGTATCATCGCTCATATTCAACTTCAATAATTTTCTATGCTCAATTTGTAATTTCATTCTTGCAAATAACTGCAATTCGTCACTATGCATATTCCATATCGAAGAAACTGAATCATTTAACGAAAAAGTTTTGATATCCCGTGAGTTAACATCATTTTTGTAATTATAGGATTTAAATAGCTTTTCGAACAAAGTATCAACCATATCATAATATATCTTTTCGTTCTTGTCATCCTCTATAGTTTGCATATAAAAAGCATGAGATGCCGTTCCTTTCAACTCTAAATATTTATCAGAGAAAATTAATTCGTTGTAGATTTCATCTCCTTTTACCATTAGTTGATTCGCCTTTAGTTTTTCACCACAAAGCAAGTAGAACTCAGCCGTAAAATAATAGACGTCACACTGAACTAAAGGTATTCTATCGTTAAATTCCATGAATTTCGCAAGTTCCTCCAAATAGTATACGGCTTCTTTGGTCAAACCGCAATGAACCATAACTTCGACAATGCATTTGTAGAAACTAATCGTCATGTGAGTTAGTTCCCATTTTATATTATTATATTGTACAATGTCAATATTAGTAACTCCTGTCATAAATTTTTTCAAAATCGATTGCGATATTCTGATAGCTCTTTTAACATTTAGTATCGATTCTGAAAAATTGTTTAATTCAAAATTCAAAAGACCAGATAAATAGGAGAATTTGGAAAATACTGTTAGTATTTTAATTACCTTAAATTTAGTTAGTTCACTCGTTAATTTGAAATCTTCAGATATCTGCAATGCTCTTAGGATTGTGGAATATTTTTCTCTAGCATTTGATAAGTTACCAATTAATAGACAATATTCAAATTGTAATAGTTTCCATTTAATAGTTTCAAAAATTGCTGATTTATGATCTTTCAATATCGAGCCTATTGAGGTTAGTTCATTTGATAAGCGTTTAGAAAATTTTATGAAACTGAATGATTCGCAAAGTTTAAATTCCAAAAATAACGATTGCTCATGGTTTATAAGTAAAGTCCTGGACTGCTTGTAGGTTTTCACTATGAATATCAAATATGAATTTAACTTCTGATACTGTAAGTAGCTTATCAAATATTGTAAAAATTCAAATTCAAATTCAATGAGTCTTTCGTTATTACTTATTGTTGAAGTTGGTTTTTTATTCAACCATTTAACAAAAAGTTCCAAACAACTCATAAGGATAGCTTGATTAAACTTTCTATTAATGGAATACTGTAAATAATTATAACAAACAATCAACTCTTTGCAATAATAAATACAACTGTCCACCGGAAATTTTTTCTCTTGGAACTCTTCATAATTGATATGAATAAATGATTCAAGCCCGGAAATATTATAATAACTTATCAAACAATATTGATATAGGCCTCTATCTATTACTGTTTGCTTCAATTGTTCCATCAAACTATTAACTAGCGATGTCTTCTCTTCTGCAGAATATATTGAAAGCGCCTTAAAAATATTTGTGACAATAAATGCTTTTAAAAATTCATCTTCTTCGAACATGCTCAAATCAATTTTCTTTGATAACACCACTGATTTTATTAAAAGCTTAATGGTGACTGATAAATCTTTATTGAATCTGTTTTGTAATGTGAAAAAACCGTCACTTTTATTAATCTCAGGGTTACTTAAGTTCATGTAACATTTAAAAACTTTGGAAAGAAATAACATAGATTCAGAATAATTTCGATTTTCAATTAACAAGTTTGTAATTCTATCTATCTTAGTTTGGAAAAATTCAAAATTTTTCATTTTATTTTCAATTTTGTCATTAATCACAATGCAGTATTCATAATTGATAGAGTTCATCCAATGATTCAATGATTCCCTAAAATTTTTTGTTAATAATTTACCTCCTGAATTAAATAATAGGTTTGAAAGGTTTCGTATTTTATTAAACTGCAAGTATTGTTGAGGACGGCTTTCCGATTTGAATATTTGGAACAATAAATCCAATGAAGAGTCTATTAATTTAAAATCTTGTACTGGATCCATTGCTTTGATTAGAAGAACAATGGAATCAAATAACAGAAAATGATTTTTGGATAAAAGGACTTCTGATTGTTTGGTTACCTTGACAAAATATTCTAATATCGAAGTTATCAAAGCCTTTGAATCCTGTAATTCATTATTTATCATTAATTCTATGATACTTGAGAGTTTCCTTAAAAAAAAATCTTCATTCCAATATGATAATAAGTCCTCTGTTGGTTCATTTAAAATATGAATAATTTTATCACAAATAAAAGAGTCGTCCTTTACCGATATATCATCCATCAACAAAATAATATCATCATCAAAATCATTATTATTATTTTGATTAGAATTCTGATTTATCAACCCACTATCTTTAATAATTAGGTTCCAATCTAATTTATCTGTATCAAAGTCCGACTGATATTTTAATTTTATTCTTAAATATCTTTCTATCAATTTTAAGCAATAATTATCACCAGTGTGAATTAATAAATGTTTCTTTCCATTTATCAACTCATACACAAATGCAGAAGTATATTGATAAACCATTTTATCATCTTTGGTAATCATTATATTTAAATTATAATATAATTCGCGTAGTATTGAGTTATTCTTATCATGCTGTTGCTTTTGAAAATCTTGTTCAGATTGAAACTCGATAGCTTTTGACAAAAACGCCAATTTTAAAACTGTTTGAGTGTTCACTGAAAACGAATAAAGTATTTTGGATAAAGTAACCATTTTATTTAACTTTTGAGAATCTGTTAAATGAGAAAACCAACTAGAAAAATTGGAACTAGCTTTAACTGAGAATAAAATATCCTGGGAAGAAACAAATTTTTGTTGCTGTTTAGCATTTGTTTGTTGCAATGATTGATTTTCATGATTGTATAAAGCTTGAAGTAAAAGTATATGATTCGAAGTAATTATATTGCAGCACTCCTGAGGTAGATAAGGATTATAAGTTAAACCAGTCAACATTTCTTTAATCCCAGGGGTTATGTTCTCAGTGCTATACTTTTCAATTGTTTGAAAATGATCATCAAATTTAAAAGACACCAACTTTTTCAAGATTCGATATACATTCAGTATTTCATTTATGCAAAGTTCATATTTTGATAAATCCATTAATTGAATAATGAAAGTTTGAGTTTTTTTACAAAAATTCAAAAAATGATCATCTATCAGATCAATATTATTAGAAATAGTGTTGAAATTCAAATCAAACAATACTTTTAATGCAGTAACTGCTAATGATATTAAAGTATCCAATTTTTTCTTTTCATTTTCATCATTCTTCAAATTTTCGAGGTATGTTTGAATAAACCGAATCGAATACTCTATAACTTTAATACATTGATCTCGTATCACTTCCTCTTTAATGTTATCATTTATAATCTGATTATTATTTAACTCTCTTTGTTGTAAAACTTTTCTCTTGTTAATGAAAGTACGCCTTGTTGAATGACCATTTTTAACTGAAAAGGAGGACACAGAACCGATCTGCGATAATGATGTCAAATAACTCTTAAAAAGCCTCTTCAGCTGTGGAATATTTATAACTAAATCATCATCTTCATCACTATATGATATTGGCATTTTTCTTGTTTTTTTGTGAATTGTTGCATTAAAAACAAAATTAAATATAAAATGATAACTGCAAAAAAAACCGGGAAAGTTAAGACTAGGTTTTTTAAACTTCTATTTACAGAATAATGAATGAAAAGCAGTCTAGCAAATGTCTCAATGACTAAAAGTATAACTATCCAATTTTAATGTTTAGCGCCGTTGGGAAACTTCAATGATCAAATCAAATCAATAAAACTCAAAAAAAATAACAAATGCAAAAATTAACTCAACCTAAACCTCAACTCAAAATCAAAAGTAAATTCTTCAGATATATGTAATGGCAATGTCTCCACTCTAACCGCTCTAGCCTCTCTAATGTCCAACTCGCCCTCTTTACACTAAATGTTTCTAATACGAAAAATAATATAAATAAATTATCAATTCCAGTCTTTTCTTTGTCTTTTCTCTCCTCTGTTTACCTTTCTTCTTTTTTGTGTTTACCAAAACAACAAACTAGGGCGGTCTTCGAGTGACCCAAAACGTCAACAATTTTAACAGCCCTGGAACTTGGAAGAGGCTTCCATACCTGTGTGTGTTTTAACCGATGATATATATATATATTTATATAATTAATTGTTTTAATTCATTTCTAATTAGATCAATTAATTATAGAGTCATTTAGCTGGTGGATTCAGGTAGTTTTGGAGGTCTTGGAATTGATTAAGACTTGATTTAAATTTTTTTTTTTTTATTTTTTCTGATTGGTTTATAAGATGTCATCAAGTGAAATTGAAGAGGTTAAAACTCCAAAGGCATTTCCATTACCAAGTCCATTTTGGAATGTATCATCGGGGCCAAATAAGGCATACCAGCCAGTTGATCCATTTTCCAATGCTTCCAAGCTTTTTATTGGAACAGGTGTTTTCGTTGTTGGTATGCATTTTAGAAGACTTTTACAACGTAAAAAGGGATCTGCTAGACCTGGTTTAGCGAGATATTTAGAAATGTTTGAAATGACAAAACTGCACCTTATTGGTATTCCTCTTGGTGTCTCCAGTTATTCTTTTTTACATGATTGTTTACAGAATGTTTATGAAAAGGAAACAGCTTTTAATGAATTTTTGTCTTCAGGGATTGCTTCGTTTATTGGTGTTTCTATTATTAAAAATAATAGAAAAATTGGTACTAATGTGGGTACTGCACTTGGTATTGGGCTCATGTTTGCTACTATGAGATGGGCAGGTGGGTTTGCTGGTCTTGATAAAAACTCGCATCGTCAAGTGGATAGCGCAGGACTTTTACTTAAACAAGAAGATTCTAGAGATATCAAGACAGAGAGACAAGGTTTTTGGGATTTAACGTATAGAAGACCATTGTCTCAAACTATTGAAGATTTAGGTGAAGGCCGTGGTATTTTAAGGCCATAAGTAATCTTACTAGTTCCAGTAATTTATTTATTTATTTATTTTATCTATCTATTTATTTATTTTTATTTATTTATTTATTTATTTATTTATTTATTAATTCATATTTATTAAAAGTTTTTACATGTAGTCAGTAATTTCTATTACTAACGTAGTACTCGTTTTTTTGATATTTTCACATAGTTTGACTTTTAAAAAGAATTCAGTTAAATCTCAATATAAAAATAATAATAATAATAATAATAATAATAAAAAATAATCAAATCAAAAATTCAATAGAAAATTCTATTTCATATATAGATGTTTAAAAAAAAAGTATATATTCTATTATTCAATGGAACTTACAAAACTTTTCCAACTGTGCTTCCCATAGAATGATGTTTCTCAGTATCAGAAACTTTCTTTAAGCTCCTACCACCTTGAATTTCTCCTAAAAGTGCAGAAATTGGTAAGCCAGCAGAAGGAGATGGTGCCGATGGTGCAGCTTCCGATCCGTTGCCATTAGACATTGAAAAGGATGGCAGAGGAGGTGCTGGAGGGGCTGGTGGTGCTGCTGGTGCTGCTGGTGCCGACATTGATGGCAACGCCGGTGCTGGAGGTGCGACAGGAGGTAACGGTGGCAGTGGTGGTGCCGGTGGTGCAGCATTTGTTGGTAGTGGTGGTGCCAACGGTGGCGCCTGTGGTGGCGGAGGTGCTGAGTCACTTGGTAGAGGAGGAGCAGGAGGAGCGGGAGGAGCAGAATTAGTAGGTAATGGCGGCAGAGGTGGTACCACATTTGACGGAATTGGAACCTCAGCCGGTACCGATTCGTTTGGAGTCGGAACGGAATTCAAGGTTGTGGTAGCACTAGTTTCTGAAGTAGGCAATTCTGGAACTGGTGGTACCACTGGTTCTTGTAATTCGGGAGCGTCTGGCGTCGAAAGTGATTCATTCACCAAAGGAGAGTTAGCATCTTGAACAGAAACGTACGAACTTGTTGTTGCTGTTGAATCATTATCCGAACCTTCTTTTTGTGGTTGTTGTGGTACTTGAGGCAGCTGTTGTGGTGGATTGACCGCTTGGTCTTTAGCTAGAGAATTTCCAGAATCAGTTCTGCTAACAGTAGGTACCGATGCAGAACTACCACCAAAAAGTAAGCTTGCCAAATGTGCAGGACCTCTTAAAGGAATAGCATCATCTTCATCCTCATCAGAAGTCGGTTCATCACCCCAGTCATCATCATCATTGCCTGCTCCTCCTCGTTGTGCTTTTCTTTGAGCTTCAATAGCCTTTTTATCGAATACTTGTTGAGGTTGCTTCTGAGAAGCTGAATCAGTTGCAGGTGCCTGTGGTTTGAAAAATGGATTGTTGGCAGAAGGCAGCGCAGGAGCAGGAGTGATAGCTGCAGAAGGTGATTCCAGTTTCTGCAGTTGTTGAAAACCAGTGAAAGGATTATGAGAATGTGGTTGATATTCTGAAGAAGAGACCGACGACAGACCATTTACCGTTGCTGGCAGGGATTTTTCAGTCTCCACCTGCTTATTTGTGGAGAGCTCCGCATTCTGCTCTTTGCCTTCATTTTCAGTTGCATTTTCTCTTTCTTCCTTTTCTTTCAAAGCTTTCATTTCGGCTTTTAGTCTCTCAATTTCGGCTTTCCGTTCAGCCCTCTTCTTTTTCTTTTCTTCCTCTTCTTTCTCTAATCTGGCTTTTTCCCTTAACAATTCCGCAAGTTCTTCTGCTTCATCATCTGAATCATCTTTCTGTTCGCTTAAAGGTGCAGCAGATGGGGCAGGTTTAGGGATTTCCGAAATGGCAGGTGAAGATGTGGGTCTATTATTGTCCTCAATCTTTGACGAACTCTCGCTTACATTTTCTTTCCTTTGCAAAGTTTCAACTGGCGTTCTTAAATTATTATTGGAAACAGCTGCTTGTGAGTTGGTATCAGTCTTAGCAGGAACGGCAGATAGCTCTGGAGATTTACTCTCGACCGGTGGAGAATTAACACTACTTGCAGAAGTAGTGCCACGTCTGGAGATACCAAGCTTAGCGAGCCTAGCATTCATTCTTTCTTGTGCTTGTCTCTTGATATAAGCAGCTCTGTCCTCGGGTGATTGGTAACTAGAATAAGTTGACCCACCAGTTGACTGAGGAGAAGCAAAAGATGAACGGTCCAGTGATGAATTGAAATTATTAGTAGCAACATTTGCAGTTGATGAATTCAGTGCTGACAATGTTTTGGGTTTCAAACTATTTAACAAATCAATAAAATTCTTAACTTCATAAGTGGAAATTCCTTCTCCCTTTTCAAATTTATTGTAATCAACTTGTTCTGTATTCGAAGTTTCTAAATGTGATCTGACGTTTGACGCTAATTCATTAACTGAAGTTTCAATATCTTTAATGATGGCCTTCTCAGACATAATCTTCTTATCGATATTCTCAATTTCAAACAGTAACTTAGACTCACCGTCTTCAAACTCATCCATTGAGGGAGCCTGCTGTCCAGTCAATGCTGCCATTTTCTGTCTTAGTAACCAACAAACTGGCTTCACATCCGTTTTAACCAATCAAACTGGTATTCAACCTCAAGCAACAGGATTCAATCCAATTTTAGCGCAAGCCACCGGTTTGGGACAGCCGACAGCATTACCTCCTATGCCAACAGGAGGTTTGGTTCCACAGAAAACTGGAGGGTTGACAAACTTTTACAATAATTTTGTACCAAATAATTCAGCAAACACTGTTACTTGGGCCATCACTAGAGAGGAAAAAGCAATTTTTGATGGTATTTACAATAATTGGGACAAGGATCACAAAGGCTATGTTGATGGTAAAACAGCAGTCCAAATTTTCAGTCAATCAGGTCTAGCAAGACCAGATTTAGAGAAAATCTGGACTTTAAGTGACATAAACAATAGAGGAAAATTAAATAAAGATGAATTCGCAGTTGCCATGCATTTGGTCTATAGAAGATTGAATGGTTTGGATATTCCAAACTACTTACCCCAGGAGTTAATCCCTCCATCTACTAAGGTATTGGACGATGTGAAATCTTCATTGAAAACTTCCACTTATGCTAAGAAACCCACCAAGTTACCAGCATCTATATCTTCAAATTTCAAAAACGATGATAATGATGGATCTTTTTACGTTAGCAGAAACAGAAGAAAGAATACTCCTGAGAGAAAAGATGGACCACCAAGCTCAGACTCACAATCTAGTGATAATCTGAATATGTCAATAGAAGACTTGAAGAAATCAATTCGTGAAAAACAAATTTTGTTGGATGCTATTGATGCTAAGGATGAAGATCAAGCTGTTAACAACAATTATTTACTGCAGAAAAATTTGAATGAGATTGAAACCTTAAAAGTGAAGATTAGAGAGGCTCAAGATAAATTAATTTCATCTCTGACATCTTATTCAATGGATAATCAGGAAAAAAATCAATTATTATCAAGGTTAAACTCTTTAACTGACAAACTTCCAAGGCTTTTATCTGAAGTAACGGCTGTGGATGAACAAATCAGAAATTTAAAGATTGAAAAATTCAAGAAGCAGTTACAAAAAGAATCACCACATATCAAGTTTTTCGGATCAGAAGAAGAAAAACGTAAGGCAAAATCAAAATTAGGCTGTAAACCACCTGTTCTTTGTGGTTGTAAGTTTGGATTGTATCCTGTAGCTTGTGGAACCAACAGATTCTGACCACCAAAAGAGGTAGGTTGAGGAATCAAACTTGGATTATAACCTGTTCGCTGAGGGACTAATCCACCTGTCCTTTGAGGTTGCAATGAAGAGGTATTATAACCTGTTTGCTGAGGAATTATCTGCTGCTGCTGCTGCTGCTGTTGTTGTTGTTGTTGTTGTTGTTGCTGAGGTACACTTCCAGTATTAAAAGATGTGGCTTGTGGTAAAATTCCAGTCTGTTGTGGAACCAATGCGCCCGTTGTTTGTGGTTGTAATCCCTGGTTGAACCCCGTTTGCTGGTGTGTCATTGCCCCAAATGAAGTAGTTGGAGGCAGTGGTATTAAATTTGCATTGAATCCTGTTTGTTGTGGAATTAAACCACCTGTTCTTTGAGATTGTAAGCCTGTTGCAAAACCAGTTTGTTGTGGTTGAATATTGAAACCTGTTTGCTGAGGTTGTTGAAATCCTGTTTGCTGAGATTGCATAACACCACCTGTTCTTTGCTGTCTAATATCATTACTGAAAGGAGTATTATTAGGAGGAGGATTACTCTCAGATCCTTCTCCAACACCAAAACTAATAAGATCAACAAAACTGCTGATTTCATTTTTCATCTTTGTTGGTAACTCGAACGGAAGTTTTTCACCTTTCAAGACAACATTACATAAATGTAACGCCAAAGCAAATTCAGGAAATAACAAATGACCCGATCTCGTTGTATCTGATAAAGCCCATATTTCAGCCAATTGGGTCAGAGGTAAATTTGATCTCATCAAGATATCTCTTGCAGTGTTACCATCTATTGAATTTTCTCCCTTTGGTACAGATATCCTAAATAAGTGTTCAAATTTTTGTTGGTCCTCAGGCGTAATGAACGAAATACGAATAGCTGGAATTTTCAACTCCGTATTTTCAACCTCTTGATATTGCTGTTGATTTTGTTGTTGATTACCAAAAGTAGGTACTTGAGTTTGATATGACGCAACAGTATAGCCAGTAGGTTGGAACCCCAATAATTGATTCTGTTGTTGGGGCTGCTGCTGCTGCTGCGGCTGCTGTTGAGCATAACCAGTTGCCTGGCCACTCAATTGATTAAAATTATTGAATCCGCCGCCAATATTATTATTAACAGGATATCCAGTAGGCTGAGAATTTAACGGTTGAAAATTATTATAACCCGTTCGCTGAGCTGTAATAAATCCAGTTTGTTGAGCATTCAATCCTCCAAAATTTTGCTGTACGGGCGCGCTTTGAAAATTAGTAAAGCCAGTTGGCTGTGATTGTAAAGGCGGTTGTTGCTGCTGATTATTGTTATTGAAACCTTGTTGTTGATAAGGAAACATATTCAATTGCTAATTTTTTTTTAATGAAAACAAAAATAAATAAAAAACAAAAAAAAAAACAAAAAAAAAGAAGAAAAAAAAAAAGAAGAAGAAATTAGAGAAACAGGTGAAAAAAAGATGCTGAATGAGCTTCGAAGTTGATAGAAAATAGTTTTAATTATATTATAAAATATATTAATCAATTCAATAGAATTGATCAACCTACATGATCAAAAATGAAATTCAAAAATAGCCAAGAGTCGTTAAGATACATGGGAGCTTTTTTGATTTATCGTACACGTCCACGGTTGTTAGCACCATTTTAGAAGAGAAAGATGGAAATAATCAAGAATGTTAACCGGTAAGAGGTTAGTTGACTGATGCCAGAAAATGTTAGATAAGGCTGAAGAGTTCAAGACAATGTGAGATCTTTAAGTTGAATCAATTGAGCTTATGGGTATTAATTGAAGCTTAAAAACTTGTTATTAAAACATATATATATAGCCGAAAGAAAAAAAAATAATGTAATTGCGAATTCTGTGGATCGAACACAGGACCTTTAGATTGCAGCGCTTAGCACGTCTTCAGTCTAACGCTCTCCCAACTGAGCTAAATCCGCTATACATTAGGTACAGTTTGCGCAGCTAATGTTTTTCACTATTCGATGATGTATATTTCTATCTATAGCTCATCTGCAGATGAGGACATAAAGCTGAAAAATTCAGTATTATTCATCACATTACTATGACAAGTGGGTTCTTATTGTCCTCATTGGGTTTCGTCTCCTAGGTAGTTTCACAAGTTAAGCTCTTGAATTTTTTCCTTTTTCTTTTTTTTTTCTGAAAGATTCTGTCTGGAGATATAGATTTAGGGGTTTTTCCTTGCTTTGCTTTGGTAGAAAATAATGTTCGAAATTAACTGTTTGAGAAACCACAATAATAACTTTTGATGTAGAAATATATGCTGCATGGAGTAGGAGAAGTACTCAGAGTACTTTAATTATCCCGCATGGTGATAGAATACTAGATATGTGGTGGATTTAGTATCAGTTAATGAGAACCTAAAAGATAGTCTTTACAGTCAAAATATTTTTTATTTTTTGTTTTTTGATTTCGCCACAAGTGACAATAAACTTTACCAAAAACAATTTTTTCTATTTTCATTATACATCAACTATTACTGGCTTGTAGTCATCATCATCTTCGTCATCTTCGTCATCGTCCTCAACTTTAATAAACATATTGAATTTAGAATTCAACACTCCTAGTAACTTTAAGGTCATTTTTTGGATCTCTTTTATTTCCTTGTCATTGCTTTCAATGTCATAAAATATAAATCTTTTAAAGTTATTGAATGTAGTTGTTAAACTTTTCAATTTCAAAATCAGTTCTTGTTCTTGTTCTCCATCTTCGACTAATTCAACTGGTAATTTGTTTAATTGTAATAATAATTTTTCTAAAAATAATATGTAAAAAATTTGATTTTCTTCAATAGCATTAAAACTCATCAAAATTAATTTCACTAAATTAATCCATTGTTCTCCTGAGTTGAAATTATTCAAAATACATAAATTAATAAACGCAACTTGTAATTCTCCAATTAACCTATTCCAGCCATATCCGCCAAACTGAGTCTCAACAAGATTCTTCAAATACCATGATTTATCCAAAGAATCTGCTGTTACTTGTTGTAATGAAGCATTTGGTCTTATAGTTTTCTTGAATTCTAAAGTTGTATATCTAAGTTCATTCGCTACTTCTGATTTCAAAGCTTTAATCATTGGATCATTTTCTAAATCCAGTGACAGTTGTTTAGTATTTACGTTATTTAATCTTTCGGAAGCAGAGTTGTATAAGGCAGTTAACAATTTTTCATTTTCTTCCTTGGAAGCATCCAATGTTGATAAAATACTACTAACTTGATTATTAAAAGTTGGTCTTCCTTGTTTAGGGAAAATTTCATTTATCAAGTCCATTGAAACATGAGAAATTTGTGATTTCCAATCTTGATTAGTAAAATTTTCCTGATTTGATAAAGTTGAATAATTAATCATGTATGAATAGTCATCTAACACATCTTTTTTCCACATTGTAAAATTTAATGAGTATTCATCTACATCATCATCAACTTGTTCTATTTTCCTTTTATTTGTCTTAGTATTATCAAAAATCAACTCATTTTTTTTATCAAAAAGAAAAACTTTAAATTCTTCTAAATTATTGTCCCATTGAAAGATGAACAAATCTCCTTCATGACAATTAATATAAAACCCAGCTCTTATTCCTAAAGACGTATTGACATAGTGAATAAAGTGCAAACCGGAATCTATTAACTTAATTCCTTTTAACTGTGTTAATTTTGAATTATTGGTTGTTGTAGATGAGCCTAAATCAAAAAAATTAAAATCAATGCCTATTGCAAACGGAGCAAGAGTTTTTTGATTATCCAAATCATGAACAGCTGGTAAATTTTTTAACAAAATAGTTGTCCCCGGTAGGATATTATATCCGGAACTTGAAGATGGGCTCATTATCAAAAAAATAACGAGAAGAGTACTAATACATTTTTAAATAATCATATATATATATATATATATATATATATTTTCGGTTGAGCCTCACACATACATCATCATGTTAAAATAGAAATCAACTAATAAATTACAATACAACATTACTTAAAAAGAAAATCTACTTGGTTTAATTTGTTTTCGATTGGAACTCTTTTTTTATTAACTGAAAAAAAAAAGATAGAAAAATAAGAGAAAGTATTAAATCAAAATAATTATAAAAAAATATCAATTTAATCACCTTACCAAGGAAAAACTTGTTTGAAAATAAAAAGATAAACCGATATTAGAAAGCTCTCTCACCTTCTTTCTAAAACCAATTGATATCAATTACTCTCAGTAGTATCCTAAGCAGTTGATTAAATTGTGAAATTAAACAATTAAAATGGTTGTCGTTTGCTGTTGTTATCATTGTTGGTCTTTTTATCCTTAAAACGGGAAAAAAATGTTTCTTCAAAAAATTGAAAGAAAGGAAAAAAAAAAAAAAAAAATATAATAAAATTATAAAATTATCTATTAAACTGGTGGTTCGAGATATCACTCTTTCTTCATTCACTTCTAAATCATTCTTCTTCTTCTTCTTCTTCTTCTCCTTATTATTATTATATTATTATTATTATTATTATTATAATTATTAAAACACAAAAGCTAAATTTCTCTCTTTATATTTACATTAATAACATCACACCGACTGCAATGGCTGAACCCAAAGTCAATCCGACGGTGCCTTCATGTAAACCAGCAGCTCCTGCGGAAGAAGAAGCAGAAGCAGAAGCAGAACTGGAAGAATTGCTACTTACAGAAGCAGCATAAACTTGCTTAAAGACAACTTCATCTGCTTCAACTTGTGGAGTGACTTGAACATAAACTGTTGAAGTTGAAGGATTCTTTGTATGGTTGAATTTACCATATTTATGAGTACCTGTAGAACTTGAAGTTGAAGACAGCTTTGTATGGTTAAATTTACCATATCTATGAGTTCCAGTTGAACTTGAAGTTGAAGACAGCTTTGTATGATTAAATTTACCATACTTGTGAGTACCTGTAGAACTTGAAGTTGATGAAGCCTTTGTATGATTAAATTTACCATACCTGTGTGTTCCAGTTGAACTTGAAGTTGAAGACAGCTTTGTATGGTTGAATTTACCATACTTGTGAGTACCTGTCGAACTTGAAGTTGGAGCAGCTTTTGTATGATTGAATCTACCATATTTATGGGTATAAGAAGCAGCAGTTCCAGTTTTAGTAACTGTAACTACTATCTGACCATCTCCCGCTGGTGCTGGGGCAGCTAAAGAATTAGCAGCATTAAGTGCAATTACACCACCAACAATAGCAACTGAAGAAACTTTCATTTCCCACTATTCACACAACTCACTCAACTTCTAATTAGATTAAAAAGAAGAATGATTGATGGATTGATCGAAACAAAGCCCAACAAGAAGATTTTGACAATATTTAAAAAAAAAAATAAAAAAAAAAAAAAAATAATAATAATAATAAGAATAGAAAAAAAAGAAAATTAATTCAAAATTATAATGATTATACTACCATGTACTTTTTGTTATTATTTTGGTTTTCCATCTTGTGGAAATTTTACCTGCTTGGGCGAAATTGGAATTGAGAAAATTTTCACCTTTTCGTTAAAATTAAAAAATAAAAGGGCAAACAGTCGGGCGGCAGAAAATAGCAGAAAAAAAAAAAGAGAAAAAAAAATTTTTTTCCCGCAAAAATATATAGTAAAGTAAAGAAAAAAAAACGGAAATAAAGCTTTTATTTCCTAATTTGGACTTAAGTACGAAATTTTTTTATTTTTTTTCTTTTTTTTTCTTTTTCTTCTTTAGCAATGGGCAAAACGGGAAAAAACGGGTCAACAGTGGACCGTAACCATTTGTTGACGAGAGGACTAATTGGGAAACGGAAACGACCAGTACTAATTTTCTATTTCAAACAACAAAACAAACAAAACAAACAAACAAACAAACAAAAACAATATGGGTAACAATTTGTAACAATGTATTTTGTTCGTCCGGCACTACTTTCTTAGCTTTGCTTACCCTACAAAGCTGGCTAGAAAACTAGCTTTCTAGCTAGCCCTAAAAAAACAAGAAAAAGGGATAGTCAGTTGACTTGACTTGACTTGACTTTACTTGACTTGAGTTTTTTTCTTTCTACGCACTACCTGGCTTGCACTACTACTACTACTACTACAAAAAAAAGAAAACAGCCCAAACCGGTTGAATTCATTATCTATAATGCTAAAAAAATAAACCCCAACAATGCTTTGCTTAGTCCTCCTACCTAATAGTTACAAAAGGGGTAAACATTTACAAAAAAATTAAAATTAACAAAAAGAGGAAAAAAGACAAGAAAAAATAAATATGTATATAAAATGATATGTGTAAAAAGGAAAAGAGAGAGAAAGAGAGAATAAAGAGAAAAAAAGAGAGATAACAAATGACTAAAAAATGATAATAAAAAGTTCTTGGAGAGAGAAAAAGAAAAAAAAAAAAAAAAAAAAAATTAAAAAGATTAAAAGATAAGAGTAATGCTAAAAGAGATTTTAAAATGAAAAGAAAACTAAGAAAATAAAAAAAAAAAAATAATAATAATAGTAATAAAAATAATAATAAAAAAAAAAAAAAAAAAAGAAAAAGATAACGACAACCACTCATACATACAACAACAACAAGCATACCTCTTTCACCACAATCAAACAGAAAAGAAATTTTTTTATTTCAATAAACCCACTTAATCTTTTAAAAAATTAAAATTCAATTTCAAAAAAAAAAGGGGCAAAATAGAAAAATATAAATTTAAAAATTAATTAAAATCAAAGTTTCCTTGACCTTGTTGTTGAACACCAAATCCAAAGGTATCACCACTTTGTTCAGGAGCCAAGTTTACATCTTCTAAATCACCATCTTCTTCACTGAAATATTTTTCTATAATGTTATAGGCCTTTTCATAAATCTTTTCATTTTCATTATTTTGACAATCAAAGATTTTTTCCATTCCTCCAGCTTCTTCAATATACATTGCATTTTCATTAATTGTTGAGCCTCTAGCTTCTTTATCCATTTCACCCATCTTCAAAATATTTTCTAATGCATCTAATGCAACTTCAATGATTCTATTATCTGCTACAGATAATAAATCACATAATGGTTTTATACAACCTTGACTTACTAAATAACGAATTTGATCAGGTCTTGATAGTCCACCACTTGATGCATTAGATATAGCCCAACAAGCTTCTTTCTTAGTTTTATAATCACCTGTAGCAAGAGCTCTTATAACTGGAGGAATTAAATTACTATCAATAACTGCTTGAATTTGTTCAGTATTACCTGCTGTAATATTTGAAATTGTCCAACATGCTTCTTTTCTAATAGTTTCCTTTGGAGAACTTAATAATGGTAATAATGCAGGTAAAACACCACAATTAATAACAATTTGAGTTTGCATATCATTACCAGTGACAATATTACCAACAGCACGTAAAGCTGGAGTTTGAACTAAAGTTGATTCATGACCTAATAATTCAACTAATCTTTTAGGAATTCTAGCATCAACAACAGCTTGAATTGCTTCAGTAGGACCATCTGATAAATATGAAATTGCCCAACAAGCATCAATTAAACTTTCAACATCTACTGAATAAATCAATTTTGCTAAAGTAGGTAAAGCAGCACTAACAATATTCCAATCTGGTGGTGGATTATTACCTCTACATAAATTTGATAAAGTCCATGTTGCAGTTCTAATCAATGATGTCTTTGCAGAAGAAAATAATGATAAAACAGGTCCCATAGCACCACAATTTAAAACATAATCTCTATAATTTGTAGAATCACCAGAAACATTACCAAGAGCCCAAATAGCTTGTTCTTTAACTTCCATTGAAGGTGAATATAATAAATTAACAATGATTGGTACAGCACCTGATTCAACAACAACTTTTGTTTGATCAGAACTACCAGAAGCAATATTTGTTAATGCCCAAGCAGCTTCTAATTGTAATAATTCTCTTTGATCTTTCATCAATTCAACCAATATTGGAACCACTCCACTCTGTATAACTAAATCAATTGGTGGATTATGCTCCCTAGATAAAATTTGTCTAAATTTAACAGTAGCAGCTAATTGATTATCAAATTCACTTGAAGTAATTTGTTCCATCATTCTTGGTAATTCTTGTTGTAATTGCTTATAAAACGCGTTATCATCATTCAAGTCACTTTCATCTTCCGAATCATCTCCAGTGGATGAAGCAGCAACAGAATGATTAATCAAGTTTCTTCTCTTTGCTAACGCCTTTTCATCTCTTTTCTGTTTTCTTAATTCAACCAGCTGAGTTTCTCTACGTCTTCTTAATTCATCTTGCATAAATCTATTCTTATTTTTAAAATTCGTCCTCCTATATTCTGGAACAAATCTGGACGTTGTATCTGAATCCATCTTGTACTTATTATATTATATTATATTATATTATATTGTATTGTACGTTATACCTTTAATTGATGATGGCAAAAAAAACAAAAAAAAAAAAAAAAAATTAAAAAAATTAAAAAAAGAGCAAATACAAATAAAACAAACTGAAACTGATTTAAAAGAGATTGATTAAACCTAGTTGAATTAATTGAAATCAATAAACAAACAAGAAAATAAAACACTAGATCCCACTTCAGATTGTTATAAGATAAAATATATATATATAATAAAATTAAAAAAAGAAAAAACAAAAAAAAAAAAAAAAAATTCAACTGAATAAAATATATAATATAATTAACGCTGATGCTTTTTTTTTAATAAAAACAATATTTTATTTGTAGTCTTTTTTGTTAAAATTTTTATTTTCTTTGTGATTAATCGAATTTTTTTTTCTTTTTTTTTCTTTTTTTTTTTTTTCTTTACAATTTTAGGGGGCTTTCTTTAGAGATTGTTTTAGGGCTTTCTTTAGTTCTGGCTTTGATTAACTGACTGATTGACTTTTTACTCAGGAGTCTAGTAATAGTTAAATTACTGGTTCTTAAAGGAGAGTAGAATAATCGTATATGTAAAATATAAAAGTGTTTTTCTGATGATAATCAATAATGATTTTTGCCATCTTTATTTGTCTTGATAATTGGTTCAAGTTATTTTTTCTATTCAATAAGGAACTTCTGGGGCTGTATGAAGTTTTTCTTGGCCAAAAAAAAAATCAATTAATGGCTGTCTGGCCGCCCCTTTTATTCATTTGCATTATAAAGATAAGTAAGGTCAAAATCATTCATTTATATTGGTATTTAATATATTTTTCAACTATAAGATTTAACGGATTAATAAGTGTTTTTTTTTTTAAAAAAATAAAAAAAAAAAATTCTCAATGTTTTCTAAAAGTGTATGGCTTGAACTGAGATTAGGGTCAGGGTTATTTCCATCAACTTTACAAACTAGGGTTTTTCCACCAAAAATTGGAATTTTAAAATCATGGTTTCATTCAAGTTTTATAATTAATAAATCTGTATCGGCGTCTAAGGATATAGAATTAGATTCTGATGATTTAAAATATGAAATTTCTCAAAAAAAGGAAATTGTAGCTTATAAAACAGCAGGTTTAAATATTTTCAATACTAAAAAATTACCTCTGAATTTAAGGAAATCATTTGAACCAATTTATATTGGACCATTAAGTAATTTTATTGCAACTTCTAAAAGAGTTTCAATTGTATTTGGTATAGTTGGATTATATTTATCTAAATTGATGTTAGATATTGGTATTTTCAATGAAACTTTAATTTACCTGATGGCAGGATTTAGTTCTTTACCTTACCCTTTGGTCCAATATTTAACATCATCTTATGTATCAGCAATTTATAGAATTTATGATAAGACTAAACCACAAACTTTAGAAAATTTAATAACTAATGAAATGCTTATATTTGAAAAAATAAATTGGTCAGGAAGAAAATCTTTTAATAATTTAGTTAAAGTTGATGATAGAAATTTTAAATTATTAGAAAAGGAGAATACAAAATTTGGTTGGTGTAATTGGCAATCAACAGACCCAGATAATGGTATATTAAGAAAATATTACATTACAGATGATGTTGGAGGAATTAAAATGGATAGAATATGGGGCATTGTTGAAAGAAATAGTGGAGTGGATAACGGAAGAACTTTTGAAAAATAACTTAAAAGCAACACATTATTTATTTATTTATTTATTTATTTATTTATTTATTTATTCTATTAGTATTTAATATATTAGAGATTACCTCAATTTTGTAATTTAGTAGTATCAACTGATTTACGTGCAAAATTATATATATATATATATATGTATATTTTTTTTGGTACAATTTGAACTTTTCATGAATATTACCGTTTATCAAAAATAATTAATAAAGAATATGAAGGTGGTGATCCAAAAAGTTAAAAGAGCATCTGTGACAGTTGATAAACAGATTATATCTTCAATTCAAAAAGGGCTTATGCTTTTGGTTGGTATTTCCACTGAAGACACTGCAGAAGATGTTGATAAATTATCATCCAAGATTTTGAAATTAAAATTATTTGAAGAACAAGTAGCTGGATCTGATGACGTTCCTGCTTCATTTAAGGCTTGGTCTAAATCTGTGGTAGAAACTAAAGGTGAAATACTTTCTGTATCTCAATTCACTTTATATGCAAACATTAAAAAAGGTTCTAAACCAGATTTTCATAAAGCTCAAAAGGGACATGTTGCAGTAGAATTGTATAATTTATTCTTACAAAGATTAAGAGAAGGCATGCAAGATGAATCCTCAGTTAAAGATGGGAAATTCGGTGCTATGATGGACGTTGAATTGGTTAATGATGGTCCAGTTACAATTGTCTGGGATACCAGAGAAAAATAAATTATCTTTGTACATTTGTGTTAATATAAATATAGAAATAAATTAGAAAAAAACTAAAAACAAAAAACAAAAAACCAGTATCTTACACCAGGCCCAAGGGCTAGGCCTTATCCTTTCTCCATCTTCCAAAGGGAGATAATGATCTAACTGGAGAAAATCCACCGCTAGTAACACTTTTCAAAGGATTATTGCTAATTACTGGACTTATTGTACCACTAGTATTCTCTGTTCGTCCACTAGGAGAAATTGTTGATTTAAAAGACAGCTTATGATGTTTATTGTTATTTTCAGGTATACCTGAGTTAAAGTCTGCCAATAATTTGAAAAAATATTTTTCATCTATAATGACTTCTTCTACTTCTTTGTCATTATCTTGATCGTCATTTTTATTTTTGTCATTGTTTGTATCTTTATCTGGAGAAATAACACTGTCTATACTTTCTTCATGTGATATTCTTCGTCCTATTCTCTTTTGAACAGATATTATATAATCTTTAGTTTCTTTATGTGTTGGTATATAATTAGGTTTTACCACAACTACTGGAACTTCACTGTATTGTAAACAATATTTGGACATTGACTTTGGAGGTATAATAAGATTTTTAAATGATTTTTCACTAGAATGCTCAGCACCAACAACAAGCAACGATGGATCATAATCATTGACTGATTTTAAAATTTGTTCAGATACTTTTGAAGATATCACCAATTCAAAAACTACAGCAATTTTTTTATTATTATTGTTTAATTTCATCATATTTTCAAGAATCTTATAACACTCTTTTTTAATATCATCATTTATTGTTAACGTAGTTGAATTTTTTTTAGAATTTTTCTTATCCTTTAAATTTAGTACTTTTAAACAAACAACTGTATCTCCATCATCCATTAGTTCATCAATACACCATTTTAACGCTATTAATGAACATTCATACTCTCCATATCCGCATAAAAAGGTTCTTGATATTCTTGAAAATTTATAACCTTTATGCCTTGTTTTTAATATTAATGATGATTTAGAAGCTTGATCATTTGACAAAGTATCAAAAGCTACACTTTTTTCATAATTAGAACTGGTATCGGAATTTTTTGAACCAGGGACTGTAATTTTTAAAGCTGAATTTTTTAATAATGAAGAAACTTCTGACGACTGTGATCGTGATGGAGATGATGGAGATGGGCTCTTTAATGGAGGCACTGCTTGTACCAGTGGCATCAGTGGTACCGCTGTTGTTGCCGTTGTTGCCGTTGTTGATGATGATGATAATACCGGAGAGGGGAATCTTAAAGCGGGGAAATTTTTGGAAAAAGTTGGTGATACTGGTGAAAGTGAACAAGATGGTGAAATTGGTATTGCTGACATTGACAGGTCATTAACAACTTCATCAAGACTTAAAGAAGATGTAGAAAGCATCAACCTATAATTCTCCTTCAACTGTTCTTCTTTTTTCAAATCTTCTTCGGACATAACAGTGATATTTGAATTATTTAAAATTGATTCACCTTCTTTATCATATAAAGTTGCATTAAATCTAGTATTTCTTGTTGTCTCGTCTTCTAATATAAATTCTGGATCTATAAATTCTTTTATAAAACTTTTTGAATTTTTATTAAGATCAATTAATTTTTCTTCTTTATTAGAAATTAACCCTAATAAAATTTGATTATCCGAATAATGATGCACCTCGTAACCATCTTCTACTTGGTCCTCCTCATCGAGTTCATTTTCGTCGGATGATGACACAATAACGGATACGGGATCTTCAAGTTTCGAATCTCCAATATCCCGATTTTCAGTCACTATTTTTCCTTCTCCTAAACCCGACCCAACTATAGATTCCATTTAATGACTGAAAAAATTTACTTATACAGTATTATTATTCCACTTATTAATTATTAATTCCGAACTACTATTAAATATTCATCTACTTAACTACTATTCATTCAACTATTACAAAATAACTTTTAACTAGTTTTGCTTAGCTCAGCTTAGCTTACTTTAGCTTAACTTCTTTCTATGGCGGGCTTTGTCCGAATAAAGAAAAACGTTTTCTTATCGGCGAAATTGGAAAATCACTTGAAGAAGCCGTGCTTTTCAAAGGGTAAAAAAAAGAAGAAAAAAAAGAAGAAAAAGAAGATTCAAAGATCTAAATCTGACATTAGCGCAACATTACGGCAGGTGAACTCAAAACTACTATAATGGATAATGTAATATAATATGATATAAGAAAATAATATTAAAAGATAAATTAAATCAACCTTATAAGAACCCAACAATCGTTAAAAGAAAGAGAACAAGAAAAAAAAAAAATTACCTTATTAAATAAAATACAAAAGTTGTCAATATGTTATTATTATATATATAGTCAAAAGACAAAACGTAAACGCGGTTACGATTATCCAGTAATCCACCTCACCTATCAGTCATTGAATAAACCTTATTCATTATCAAAAACACCTTCTTCACTTCTTGATTTTATCTAGCTAGCTATTTGCCTTGACTTGACTATCTTTTTCAACGAAAAATGGCCATTTCAGATTATTCATTGTTGTAAGTAAAGATACTGAATCTTCTGGTAAACTGAATGAAAATCCAGTTATAGTTAAAGAATAATCATATGTGATCTTACCGCCCATATCGATGATCTTACTTCTAACTTGTTCGATTCTATCCTTTGGAGTTAAACTACCAGATTCAAATACTAAAATATAATCAGAAGCTCTATTATATAATGACCCAAATAATGGAATTGCAAGAGCGTCTGTTATAAACAAAGATAAAAATAACAATACAAATAAATTTAAAAACTTGAGTACCTTCATCTTAAAATTATTGCTTATTACTTGATCTATTAAAAAAACAAAATAAAATTCTTTATAATGGATTGTTTTTAATATATATATATATATATTAAATATTAATAAAAAGTCTAAGCTAATTTAATTCAATAGTTTACGTTACCTTTGAAATCGGATGCCTATATTATTAATAATATGTATTTATGTATTATGTTAGAAGATGACAAGCATTTTAATATTCGGATCCAACTTTTTTTTTTTTTTTTTTTGTTTTTTTGTTTTTTACAAGGTTTTCTACGTAAAGTGGCGGGTAGCTGCCACTGATTACAACGTGATGCTTAGCTTTAAAAAAAAAAGATCAAACAAAAAAGGTACTAAAAAAATTTAAAAAAGATAAAAAAATAAAAAAATAAAAAAATTTTATTTTTTTTGTGTGTTGTGCACACGCACTTTCTGCAAACGCATGATATTATGATATCATAAGGGGAAAAAAAAAAGGGAAAAAAAAATGTTTTTTCTTTTTTAAATTCTTATCATCATCTCCTTAAGGTTTCCTCGATTTTACTCAAGATACCAACACCATCAACATATTCTTCCCATTCATCTTGAGTTTCCAATTTTTCAACTTCTTCTTCCCAGTTAAGCCTATTATTCAACCAAACATGGTAGTTTCCTGTTTTTTCTGGGTCTTGTTGATATTCATAACTCCATATGGATCTATAACAACCACCTAAAGCACAAGCATCTGTAAGATCAATTCTGTAATTTCCGTGTAAGGCACCCAATATTGAAGAAAATTTACGAACAATTGCAATATTTTTAGAAGCACCACCAACATAGAAAACTTTTGAAGGATGTGAAAGTAATGAATGCATTGATTGTTCAATACCATCGGAAGAAATTTTACCAAATTTACCAAATTTGTCCACGGTTTTCTTCTCCGTCTTGGAGAAGTTTCCCAGATCCTGTTCTTGTTTGCTACTACCTGTTGTAGAAGCTAACATTGGACCTGCTCTTAATCTACAACTTAATGCCTGACTTTCAACTATTGCACTAACATCTTTTTCAATATTCCATGAATCTAATTCAACAAGTTTATTTTTTTCAGAATCAAATTCATATCTTCTAGTTTGAGGTAAACAATTTGGAACAATTTCTCCTTTTGTAAAATAAACTCCTAATTTCATTTCTCCTTGTAATGGATCGGATTTTTCCAATATTTCATTAAATTTAGACCAATCATGTGAATCTTTTATATTATATTTCTTATTAATCTCATCTTTAATAGTTCCTCTTGGTAATGCACCATTACAATAACAAATCATACCCATATAAGAACCTGAAACTGTTGGATGCTTAAAAATATGATAACTTGGTGAAGGAACATATTGATCTGTAACTAATAATACCGTAGTTGAAGTACCAAGGGAAACTAAAATATCACTAACCAGTAATGGTAAAGATAAGATGGTAGCCAAATTATCACCGGTAAATGGATATATTTTACAATTCTTATTGAATCCAAATTTGGAAACATAATAATTGGAAATACAACCAATATCAGAAGCTCCAATAGGGGTTGGTGTTCCTAATTTGGATTTCAACTCTTCAATACCTTCTTCATATTGAGTCTTTGAATCAACTTTATCAACTTTTGGGTGAACCCCAGCAGCTACAGCCAATAATTCATCACTCCATTCTCTTTTTTCAATATCATATAAATTCATTCCACAACCATCAGCTTCATCAATTTCACATAATTTACCACACAAGACACTTGCTAAAAAACTTGAAACTAATGAAATCTTAAAAGTCTTGTGATAAAGTTCACGGTTTATTCTAGTAGATAATTTCCTAATTTGAGTACCAGTAAATCTATAGTGAGCTCTTGATCCAGTAATTTTACTTAAATTTTCAGCACCACCAACAGCTTTTTCAAAAATTTCTAATTCAGGTCCAGTAGAATGATCTTGCCAATTTGGAGAATTTGGGAAAGTTAAAGCTTCGGGACATAATTGTTCTTTCAATGTCTTTGAAGACGATAACCCACCTAATAAACTCTCTGCTTTAGAAGACCAATAAACCGATCCATGTTGTTGACAAGATCCAGAAATCCCTTTAACTCTATTAAAGGGAAATTCATCCTTTAACATCTTATCAAAAATTAAATCCAATGCCTCAATCCACATCTCAACTGGAGCAAAAATTTCACCCTTTTCTTCAACAGTCAAGACACCATCTTTAATACCATAATGACCCAACTCTTTATCAAACTCAACTCTGTAAAGTTTGAAATGTTTTAAATTAGCATGGGTTGCAACTATTTTCAAAGTTTGTGTTGATAAATCAAATCCAAGAAATAAATCATCATTCTCGTTATCAATAGTATTATTGTTATTATTTGCTGTCATTTTCAAACTTTTTTAGTATTCAACCAAGTAACTTTATCCTTGTTATAAATACTCCACGGAGGTAATGTTACTATCGCAAGCACTATAATTGTACTAAAGAAAGAAATAAATGTAAATGATATATCTTGAAATAAAAACCCAATTATAAAGGAAATTATACCTCCTATAGTTAAAACTTTTTGAATAAGGCTTTCAACTTTTAGCTGACCTACGAAATCAATTGGGCCCTCCAACTTCAGTAAAAAAGAATCCATGGAATAACTTTAAAAAAAAATTTTTAATTTAAAAAATAAATCTTCTGATTTATATAACAAAGAAAAAAAAAAATTAAAATAAAAAAAAATAATGTGTTTAAAACGAATAATAACTTTTTTGTCAATCAGTTATTCGGAACGCTCTCAAACAATTATTAATATTTAAAAGTCTTTGGGTTATTTTTTATACCGATGTGTTATTTCTTTTTCTTTCTTTTTCTCTTAATTTGGTCGTTAAAAATATTTATTTTTCCGTGCTAAAGATATGGATTTTATTTGGAGGGATCCATTCCGAAAATGGGACTTGAAACTTACCCCACAGTCCGATCAATTTTTCATAAATTTTCAGGATCTACCTTACTTTGGACATATACATTCTTTTTTTCTACTACTACTCCTTCTTAAGCTTTTTAAATAATCTGGAAGGTCAGTCAAATTAAAAAATAAAAATTGGTAAGCATATTCTCATTCATTAAGATAATACCCGCGGGTTCTGTATATAATAATAATAATAATATGAAATAAAAAGTTAAAAGGGAGAAGGAAATATAATAAAACTAAATAGTTAGATAAAATTTATTAATTATCATCTGGGCCTTCAGGACCATCTACCATGACTTTGATGGCTTCACCACTTTCAAGAGCCTCGTAAGCTTTAACCACGTCTTCGAATTTATATCTGTGGGTGATTAAAGGTTTAACATCGACTTTACCTTCTGCAATCAACAACAGAGAAGTTGCGTAATCATCTGGACCATATCTGAAACTACCTCTTATCATCAATTCTTTTTCATTGACTGCACCTATTGGGAAATTGTTGATATGACTTGGTCCCATACCTACTTGGATATATCTTCCTCTACCTTCTAATAATTGAATGGCAGCTGAAATACATGGTGGGATACCAGTACAATCTAAGGCAACAGTGGCACGTTTATTATCAAACGCTTTTAATTGCAGTTCTAAAATTTCTTCAGGTTTTAAATTTCTATCATTTTTAGAATTATAAGTATGAGTAACAACTTTTAAAGTTTCTTTTGCAAATTTCAATTTTTGATCAATAATATCAATAATTAAAATTTCAGTTGCACCAAACAGCTTAGCAACCATTGCAACCAATAAACCAATGGTACCAGCACCCATAACAACAACTCTATCACCAAATTTGATATCAGCCAATTTACAAGAGTGAACTGCAACAGAAAGTGGTTCAAAGACAGCACCTTCTTCTAATGAAACATTATCTGCTAATTTAACACAGAAATCTTCAGGTAAACAGTAATAACGACATAAAGTACCATCAATTGGTGGGGTGGCTGCAAAAATCATTTCAGGGCAAAGATTATAAATACCTCTCTTGTATTCTTGAGAATATCTTGATGGAACACCTGGTTCACAAGCAACACGATCACCAACTTTTAAATTTTTAACTGCATCACCAACTTCAACAACAATACCACTACTTTCATGACCTAAAACCATTGGTTTTTTAACAACAAATGAACCACATTGGAATTGTTCAAAATACAAAACATCAGAATGACAACATCCAGTTTTCTTAACGGCAATCTTGACAAAATGTGGATCTGGAATGCTTGGAACAGGTCTATCTTCAATCTTGACTTGTCTAATACCAGTTAAAACAACCGATGGATTGATCATATCTCTTGTTTGAATGGTCATTTTCAAATTAAATATAAACGCTATTTATGTAATTTATTTAAAAAAAAATAAAATAAAATAAAACTTTTTTTTTATTTTTGCTTTTCTTTTTTCTCTTATTTGATTTAAAGATATAAATTAATTTTTATAAAAAAATGGGAAATTGAACAAGAATTTATACCTGGAATTTAAAAGTATTTGTCACTTAGTTGTAAGAACTATTTTAAAAACTTTACATTGACAATAACGAGATAAAACCTGGGGTAAAACCTGAAAATTTCGGGTTTCAGTACATTCCTTCGAAAAATCTCATTACTACAAAATCAAAATACTAAAATAATAATAGTAACACATGTAAGTTAAAATTCAAGGGAAAAAGTGGATAAAAATAAAGAAGGTAGAACCTTTTACACATATAAAATATATAAAATAGATGCATGCAAGTTTTTCCATCTTGACAGAGAAAGCAGGTCGAAACTAAGAACCTAAGAACTTAGCTGAGTAAAATCTTCAGAACATGGATAAAATTTTCAGAATTCAGAACCGATATGTAAACTCAAAAATTTAAGGACTTATTGTTCGGTCGTGCATATTCCCCATTTTGTCCTAAAAACTTTTTTTTTCTTTTTTTTTTGATACATCAGTAACTACTGCCGGTATTAAACCGCGAGTAGCTAAATTTTCCGGTTTTCTGGATTTTCAGTTTTTTTTTTTAGTTTTTTGAGTTTTTTGGAATTGTGCAAAAACTCTTAAAATCGGGAAAAAACTCCGGCTTTAAAGCTCCGGAAATTTTACAAAAACAAGCCCTAAATATTTATTTTGAAGGCGGTAGCGGCAGCAGTATCAACAGAGGTCGAAAAGACAGACAAGGTCGACCAGGCGGACACGGCGGACACGGCGGATACCGCTGCCACACCACGCCCGGCAACCTTCAAATTCTGCCCGATACAGGTGGGTTATTTACCGCTCAAGATACCGCTTATTTTCTAAATTTTTATTTTTTTTATTTTTCTCTTTTCTTTTGACTCTTTCTTTCAATTAGGTACGCCCAAAAAAGTACCTCTAAACTGAAAAATATTAGTACTGCTTTTTTTTTTACTATTTAGATAAGCTGATTTCTTATCTGTAATTGATTTCTATTTAATTATTTATTTTTTGTTGTATTTATTTTCTGAAAGATGAATCGTCCGTTGAATCTGAATGATTCGTCGGTACAAAACTCGAAGCATCAGTTCCATGTGACAAATTCGGAGAGAAGAGCTTCCGTGATCATCGGGTCTGCTGGCAGGGCCGGTTTATTTATACCATCCGAATTTATAGATAGAGGAAGCGCTTTGTTGGATGATGAATTAAGTAGCGACGAGGAACAGGAAAGTGATACTCAATCTCAATCTCAATCTCAAGAAGAAGAAGTGATTAGCTCTGGCGGTAATAATAGCGATACTTGGAGTGGTACTAGTATTAATCCAAGTATATTAAGAGAAGAACAACGATTATTAGATGAAAATAATATCCCAATAAAGAATAAAACTACTGATTCTTTACGTTATGGAAGTATAAATAGTGATTTAGATAATAGCATTGCAGTAGTGGAAACTTGGGAAGAAGCCGTGGAACTGGGTAAAGTTGTCAAAATTTCTAAAACTGCAGAAACAAAAGCTTTGACTTTATCGTCAATACCTTTAATGGTGACTTTTGTATTACAAAATTCACTTTCAGTGGCCTCAGTTTTTTCTGTGGGTCATTTAGGTTCAACAGAATTAGCTGCTGTTACAATAGGAGCAATGACTGCAAATATTTCTCTGTATTCATTAATTCAAGGTTTAGCAACTTGTTTAGATACATTATGTTCTCAGGCTTATGGTGCCAAAAAATATCATTTAGTTGGAATGTATTTCCAAAAATGTACTGCTTTAATTTTCACAATTTTTTTACCAATATGGCTTTTCTATATTTTTTTTGGTGACTGGTTATTGGGTAAAATGATTCCTGATCCTTTAAGTGTTAAATTAGCTGCTAATTATTTACGTGTTATATCATTAGGAATCCCAGGTTATATTTTATTTGAAACAGGGAAAAGATTTTTACAAAGTCAAGGGATTTTCCATGCTTCAACTTATGTTTTATGTATTTGTGCTCCTTTAAATGCTCTTATGAATTATTTGTTTGTTTGGAATAAACATATTGGTATCGGTTATATAGGAGCTCCATTAGCGGTGGCTATTAATTATTGGCTTATGGCTATTTTACTTTTCTTATATACAATAACTACAAAATCAGTTAAAAATCCAAGGAAATGTTGGAAAGGTTTCCAATTTTATAAAAGTTTCCGTGGTTGGTCCAAGCTTTCAAAATTGGCATTACCAGGTGTTATAATGATTGAAGCAGAGTTTTTAGCTTTTGAATTGTTAACTTTATTTGCAAGCCATTTAGGAACAAATACTTTAGCTGCTCAATCGGTTGTAACTACAATGGCATCATTAACCTATCAAGTTCCATTTGCCATCTCCATTGCTTCTGCAACAAGAATTGCAAATTTTCTTGGTGCATCATTACCTCTGTTAGCTGAAAATTGTGCTAAAGTTGGTTTAGTTTTCGGTTTACTGGTTTCTGTTTTAAATTTTTCATTTTTATTTTTTTTCCAAAAAAGTATTGCTCATGGTTTTACATCCGATGAAAACGTGGTTGTAATCGTGGCAAAGATCTTACCCTTGGTTGCATTCATCCAAATATTCGATGCATTAAATGCAGTTAGTGCTGGTTGTCTTAGAGGTCAAGGTTTACAAAAAATAGGTGGTACCGTTAATCTAATATCTTATTATATTATAGGATTACCTGTATCATATATTTTAACCTTCCATTATGGTTTAGGACTATACGGATTATGGCTTGGTACTGGCTTAGCATTGTTTATAATAGGGGTCGTCCAATCTTTCTGCATCTTGACTGCAGATTGGGATTTATTGGTAAGAGAAGCCCGTAGACGTAATTCAGAAAGTATTCCAAGTAATAGATCATCATCGGCTGTATAGATAAGTAGGAAATAAGTAGAAACACAAAGTAGTGCGGTATGTATTAATTAATTAAAAAAGAGTGTTTATTCCATTTTTTGTTGTTGCTCATTTTCTTTTTAAATAAGAAACAAAAGAGAGAAACCCATGTATTTTGATTACAGATAGATAAAACTAAATAGAATTAGTTAAATTAGTCTTTATTTTATTTTGTCTGTCTGTTTCTTTAGCAGTGATTTGATTAATTTTTCTATATGAGTCTCTGCTTTGAAATTGGACTAAGAAAGAACTTAAATAATGAAAAAGAGAAGTTGGGGAATTACAAGAGGTAATAGAAATGTAGGTATTTATTATAATATTTGTACATTTCGATAAATCTTTTAATTTTTCTTTCTACTCTTTCTTCATTTCCCTTTTAATGGAGTTTAACATAATGAAAAAAAAAGAAAAAAATACTTATATTAAACTAATGGCATAGGGAGACATATCTGTAAATAAATAAATAAAAAAAATATGAGAATTATATATATATATATATATATATTATATATAAATAAATGTATTTACATAGATGGGGGTATATTTTTATTGGAAATCTTTTGTTTATGCCTTTTCCGAAGTTTTGCCCTCACTGCTTATTTCCTCTTCTTCAGCTGGAACTAATGCATTGGCCTTCTCCAATAAATCCGCCAATTCTCCAGATTGACTCATTGACATTATAATATCACAACCACCAACAAATTCTTTATCAACGTACAACTGAGGGATGGTTGGCCACTGGCTAAACTCCTTAATTCCTTCTCTTAACTCGTTATCTTCCAATACATTATAAGCAGCAAATTTTGCAGGATCAACACCTTGTTGACCCAAAATTTGAATTGTTGCTCTTGAAAATCCACAAGCTGGAGCTTCAGGAGTACCTTTCATAAACAACACTACCTTTGCTGAACCTACTGCTTTTTCAATAGCATTCTTGATTTCAGTTGAAATAAATCTTGTCATTAATGGCTGCCTAGTAGCCATAAAAGGAGTTATCCTATTAGCATGATGAAAACTTGGACGAATCTATTCAAAACAAAATACAATAATTTTTTTAGTTAGTAAAAAGAAATAATTAAATTGAAAATTAAACGGAAAATAACCCTTTTCCTCTTCCCCTTTCCTTCCCTTCTCTTCTCTTCTTTTCCCTAAAACTTCACTCTCTTATATAAATACTTACTGCTTGAGATGTTTGTGAAAAAATTCTTGCAAACATTGTTTTTAATTCCTATTTAAATGATAATATTACTAATAATTTTATAAAAAAATAGTTGGTTTTAAGTTTTGATCTTTAGTATGAAGAAATAGAAGAAAAAAATTAAAAAGCAAAACCAAAGTAGTGTAGAGCAAACCAATCGAATTTCTTTTTTTTTCTCTGAAAAACTAAAAGTAGTGTCATATGGTATCATTTTCCAAATGCAGATTATTGTGTTATAACCACACTACCATGGTTTTGATCAATTAATTTTTAATTGTTAAAATATTGTTGATCCCAATGGTAAGGTAAAAAAAAATTCAAAATCTTTATAGTATCAACTTTTTAAAAACTGCTACTCCAGGAAAAGATATTTGGAAATTTCCACATTTGAATCAGTAAAAAAAGCAAAAAAGACATATTTGTAAATTTAAATTGACATCAGGAAATTAGAAAACGGAGTTTACCAATTCAAGTAAAGTAATGAAACGCATTGCTTATATATGCTGCATGCTTTGCTTTGCTTTGCTTTGTTTTTTCTTCTTCTGATCTTGATTGTATGTATTCCTTAAGAAAATAATACAACATCTTTTTTTTTTTATTAGAGTTTTAATTTTTTTGATTTTATAGAAATCTAAAAGTTTATAATTGATAATGATAATTTTTGATAAACTTCGCCTAGTATTTAAAAAAACTGTGTTAATCTGAATATTAATAATTTTTGAAAAATTAATTGAAAAAAATATATTTAACCGCAACTACAATTAACTATTAATCGGTATTTCCTGCCTCAAAACCAAGGCTTTTTACAAAGTGAGCAAACCATGTAAGTAATATAAGCCTATTGCTTCTCTGTGTGTATGACTGACTACTTCCAGAGAATATATTATGTTTGCTTGATTTGATTATACCCTCTTATTTGCTAGAATCTGTATAAAATTGTAAGAAAAGCCATGTAAATAAATTTGTTTCCTAGGAAATAATTTCTACAATTATAAAGTGAAAAAAAATTAACTTCTCCACTTAATTTATCTTTTTCGCTTTTTGGAAAAATTTTTGGTAGAAAAACCTCTGCTAAAAATTTTTAGAAAGTTTATTTATCTTTTTTGTTTTTTAATTTCTTTAATTAATAAAGTAAGATGCATCTGAAATGGTCTTTGCATGAACATTTCCCGATAAATTGGAAAACTTTTATCGATCCATACCGAACCACTTTTAGTTTCAAAAAAAAAAAAGAAAATGGAAACGGCACGTTTAATTGATACTCTATCTATATCGATTATTTAAAATTTTAGTTTAACGATTAAAGAATTTTGACTAGTGGTGAATGCATAAATATTCTTTCTCTTTTATTCAATTTACTCTTTGTCTAGGCTCCATACAAAATATATATTATATATATATATATCGCGATTATTTTATTAGAAAACCCCCCCCCCCTTGTAACCTTTATCGTGAATTCGTGTATGTAATGTGTGTATGTATATCACGAAGTCGATAAATTATCTCCCCTCCGCGAAAATCTGCTACAGGATTATTCGGGAAAAAAAAAAAAAAATTTTTTTTATTTTATTTTTCTTAATTTATTTAGCTGGCCCGTAGAGGCAAAGTAGGACCAGAGACCGTATAAACAATTCACCGTACAGATTTCCCGTACCGTACCCGCGCAGATGAATGTGTAATGTGTAATGTTAAATGTGTTGTGGTTTTTTCCAAAAACTTCTCCAAACTCTAAATACATGACGCCAAACTAATGAAAACTTTTTTCCGCTATCCACTGAATCTCTAATTTCTTCTCCGAAAAGTCTAATAATAGGAATAGAAAAACAAAGAACCTGTGTTATCTGATGTTTTTTTTTTTGCTTTCTTTTTCTTTTCTTTTTTTTTTTTTTTTTTTGTTTTTTTTTACTGTTCTTCAGAGTGAAAAAGGCCGGGCAACCGAGAAACTGGTCACTAAATTTTTAATATTTACCGCCATCGCCGCCAATGCCACTGAATTTTTTGGTAACCACAAGTTACCATTTAAAAAAATTTCTTCTATGAAATTCTAATTGCAATACCGGTGTCACGTTACCTGTGGAACTTAACTCACTTTACTGCAAGCAATAAAGACAAAAATTCTCAATTAAGAGAGTGTATGTAAAACCATAAATCTCTCAACATGTATAGGGAATTAACTGACTCTATAGTAGGAGAAAGAAATAAGGTCTTAAACAATTGTATAATATGTGGTACATAAGAATTACCAAGGAAAAAAAAACACGAAAAACTGGAGAACTTTTTCTTTTCAAAAAAGACTAGGCCACCGTTTATTATATGGGAAGAACTAGACGGCCCATTAATCGTGTGTTTCGCAGCGGTATTAATTATTTCAGAAGCAGGAGAAATTCTTTTACACACAAAAAAGAAATCTTCTCCGTCTTCTCGAGTATTTTAAGTTTAAGCGGTACTATTGTACGTGTATATGCATTTCTATCGAGAACCTTGCATGAAACCTTAAACTTGTATTTCCTTTTATAGTTAAGTAATTGATTCGACGAACTTCTAATAAAAGAAACAATCGTTAATTTAAACTTACAAAAACCTCTCTTGAAAGTAAATTAATTATAGATTTCTTTATGGAAATAAATAATAATAATACCGAACCTTTTCTAGCGATCTATATAAAGGAAGGAATTCTTCCACTTTTATCAGAGTTTTCTTACTTTTCTTTTTTCTTTTTTTTTTTTTTTTCAGATCATTATCAAAACTAACTAACTAGTTAATTTCTTATTATCTTAATTGGTTGATTTGTATTGTTTAATTATTCGTTCGCTTGTTGATCAATATTTTCATCTTAGATTGTTAATATAGTAAACAAATAAATCCAAAAACAAAAAAAAAAATCAAAAGAATTATATAAAGCATGAAATTCAGCACTAGTGTTTTAATTTCAGTCGCGTTAGCTTCTCAAGCGTTAGCTGCTTATGTTCCATCTGAACCATGGACAACATTAACTCCATCCGAGCCATACTTGTCGGGTGCTATCACTGATTACCCATACAGTTTCGGTATCGCTGTTAACAGACTTGGTTCTTCTACTACTAGTGCAGCCAGTTCTGCAACTAGTGCTGCTTTGAGAAAGAGAGCAGTTACTCAAATTGCTGATGGTCAAATTCAAGCTGCAACTTCAACTGCTTCCACTTCATCATCATCTTCTTCTAGTTCTTCTGAGAAGGTCACTACAACTGTTGAAGCTGTTTCTCAAATCACTGATGGTCAAATCCAAGCTGCAACTTCAACTACTACTTCTTCTTCTAGTTCTTCTAGCTCTGAGAAGTCTACTTCAACCGTTGAAGCTGTTTCTCAAATTACTGATGGTCAAGTCCAAGCTGCTACTTCAACTTCCAGCTCTGAAAGTTCTACCTCTACCGTTGCTGCTGTATCCCAGATCAGTGATGGACAAGCTCAAGAGGAGACTTCAACTACTTCAGGCTCTACAACTGCCTCTGCCACTGCTTCATCTACTGCAAGTGACTCTGAATCCACTTCAAGTTCAGCTATTGAAGATGTTGAAGGTGATGAAGTTGAAGATCCAGTTACCGAAGTTTCATGTGCTTCAGATGATACTTTAACTTTACATTTAAACAGTTCGATCTTGACAGATGCCAAAGGTAGAATTGGTTCTATTGTTGCAAACTATCAATTCCAATTTGACGGACCTCCACCTCAAGCTGGTGCCATCTACGCTGCAGGTTGGTCCATTACTGATGACGGTCTTTTAGCAATTGGTAACAGCACTACTTTCTACGAATGTTTATCAGGTACTTTCTACAACTTGTACAGTGAAGATATCGGAAGTGTTTGTTACGAAGTTGAATTGACAATTGTCGATTTAGAAACTTGTTAAGAAGGAGGGATCAAGGTTATCTATCATCTATTAACATTTAATATTATTTAAGGGGGAAAAACGCGTGTTTTAAGGGGAAGCGCGTCTGTTAAAAGATTTTTTTTGTCTAAACTTTATTTTTATTTTTATTTTATTACTTTTTTTTTTTTTCTTTACAAACTATACCTTAGGGATATTTTTAATGAAAGGTTCAACTGTTGTCTTTTTTATTTTTGCAAAAAAAAAAAAAAAAA